>VZUI01059405.1:0-13978 GCA_013401135.1 Cettia cetti
CCCTGGAGCCTTCTCTTGTGCAGCTGAGCAGCCCCAGGTGTGCCAGGCTGGCTCCAGAGCAGAGGGGCTCCAGCCCTGGCAGCATCTCTGTGGCCTCCTCTGGCCTGGCTGCAGCAGCTCTTTGTGTGGTTGGAGACTCCCTTTGAAAGTAATAAAATGTTCTAAACCCCAAAAATATTCCATATTTGTTCAACAAAGGTGGTACAGGACCACATAATATCTGGTCTGTGAGGGGCTGGGGTTTTCCCCTCCTGTGCAGGTCAGTGATGTTCCCACTCCACACAGAAACCACACGTTACAGATTCACGTGGTAAACTTCACCAGCACCATCACACCCCCAGCAGAGCTGGACACAAGCCCAAGAAGCCTTCACAACCACTTAGCAGGCATCAAAATCAGTAAAGAAGGCACCTCTGTTTCCCTTGTGCATCTTTATAAACTGAAATCACATCCAAGGGGTGGAATCACACACAGGCTGGACTGTGCATGTCCAAAGCAGGCTGGCACCTCCCAAAATAGATTGAGGCAGGGTTGGCTCGCTTTTGTCCACTCTTAACACCCCCTCAGGTTCATGGTGTTCAGTGGTTTCTCTAAAAATTCAGCCTTTGGGCTTCTGTTCTTACAGGAAAAATTGAACTGTCCCCAGCATGAAAGCAAGAGCTGTTTTTAGTGGATGCTGGGGAAACAATGGTCAAACAGCTCAGGAAGGAAAAGATGAACAAGCTTCCCTGAATACAGAATTTCAAACAAGCCAGGTGATTTCAAACAGCTTTCTGTGTCGGGAAGAGCAGACAGGAAAGTGATTTGCTTTTATTTAATTTAATAAGAGAAAGGGCCAAGGCTAAAGCTGACACACAATTGAAATGCCTCTCAAAGACAGAGGTGATGAGGGACCACTC
This sequence comes from Cettia cetti, assembly GCA_013401135.1. Lineage (NCBI taxonomy): Eukaryota > Metazoa > Chordata > Aves > Passeriformes > Sylviidae > Cettia > Cettia cetti. The sequence goes on from VZUI01059405.1 coordinate 900, forward strand.
CAGGTGTCACTTTCATTTCTGGAACTGGGTCCTGGATGAGTTCAAGAGCTATGAGGACTACTACAATGAATTGCCTTCTCCACAGCTCCTGTAGTCCTCATTCTACTGTATTCTTCCATAATATATATAATATACAATATTATATTAAATTATATTTCTGTAATATATATAATTCCACTGTATTTTTCCATAATATAATCACAAAAAAACCGAGAAGGAAGTATGGGGAAGGAATATTTTCAATTTCTCTTTTGAACTCTATTATGCAACAGTTGCTTCCCTGGAAAATAACTGACCAACAAATCAAGATCAAAATAACTTTTTTTCCAGGGATGTTATATATATATATGTCTAATAAAGACTTAATTCTCCTAACTACATAAAATCAGAGAATGATAGCACCAGCACCGCCTAAAAAATGGTTCTGCATCTTCAAAGCACCAACATTAATGAATTTTCTAACTTTTGGGGCAGTAAATGTTTGCAAAGTGTCTGTTTCAACAAAAGTATTAGCCACTGCTGCCAATTATGCCACACTGGCGCCATAATTGAAGATTAGGCTACAGAATTTTTAATCAGACAGTGGAATAATTCTAAGGTAGACCATTAGAATGGAAGATTTTGTGTTGTCAGGCCATGAATATCAGCTGCAGCTGAAAAGCAGAAAGCATCTACCCATATACATGGTCCATTTACAGAGACTGGTGTATAGAGGGAAAAGAAAAAAAGGAAAACGAGGGAAAATCATGATTGAGGATGTGGATTTCCTTGTAATGGCAAAACTAAAGTTGGGTTTAAATTGGCTTCAATCAGCAAAACTAAATTACATTAATAAGGCTTTTAAAAATGTCTTTTCTGAACAAGCATGTGAAAGACTGGTTCTCCTCAAGGCCTCAAATCCTCAAATCCTACACAGCCCACAGCAAACTGTCCAGGCATGGGACTAGGGCCCAGAGAAGATTTTTCTTTTTTTATGTTTTACTGATATGGTGTTGCACTGGGGATTTCCTTTAAAGAGCAGCAGCTGAAGGCAGCAAAACAAATTCCCCAGCTAACATTTCAAGGAAATGAGTAGTCTCAGCCCGTTTTGAAAGCCTCTTCTGTCACTTCATAGCATGACCATATCTGCTGAATTCACTCTGCAAAAATCCCCCCTCTCAAATGGGGGCTCTGAAACCTTCTCAGAAGATGAAACCCTGCAAATTTCTCTGTAGTGAGAAATTTCAGCAGCATAAATTCACCAGGAAAAGAAATTACGTAGTTTAGCAAAATTTACTTCGGGAAAGCTTTCGTAGTGGGGTTTTCTTTTAAATAATTGTGCAATATTAAAGTCAAAGATCTGGAGATAAACTCCAGTTAAAGATCTGGAGAGGCAGTGGGGGCCTTACCAGCCTTTCCCAGCTTGCAGGGCAGGATGCTTTAATGGCACCTGGTACATTCCCATAACACCCACCTTATGCAAACAGCAACAACCTGCTGGGTAAAACACAGCTTGTTCTGGCTTGGGGCAGGCAGGCCCTGTCTCCCAAATGGCACATTTGGTTCATGGACCCTCCCCATCCTGTGGGGCTTGGCTGGGTGCCTCAACAGCCTCCCTCCTTTATAGGATCACAGGATGGTTTGTGCTGGAAGGGACCTTACATCCCATCTCATTCCATCCCCTGCCATGGACAGGGGCATCTTCTACTATCCCAGGTGGCTCCAAGCCCTGTCCAGCCTGGACTTGAGTGTTTCACAGTCTCAAACTGCACCAGGAGAGGATCAGGTTGAACATTCGGAGGGATTTCTTTACACAGAAGGTGATTTAACACTGGAAGGGGCTGCCTAGGGAGGTGTTGGACTCCCCATCCCTGGAGGTGTCCAAGGAAGGACTGGATGTGGCAATGAGTGCTCTGGGCTGGGTGACAAGGTGGGGATCAGGCATAGCTTGGACTCAATGGTCTCGGAGGACTTTTCCATTCCAAGTGATTCTGGGATTCTGTTTCCAAGGATGGTGCCTCCACTGCCCCTCTGGGCAGTCCTTTCCTTCCCTTGGACACAGCAGCACAGGTATGTGCTATTTTTAGCCCTGGGGATTGATCTGTCCACAGGATGAGATGTTCCCCAGTGAGATTCTGCTGTGCCTGGTGATCATTCCCAACCCCTGAGTCATTCCCTGCCCCTGGGTCATTCCCAGCCCCTGGGGCCCTTCCTGCCAGCCCCACACAAGACAGCCAGGGCCTGCCTCATGCCTTCACTGCCCAGCATGCAGAGTGACAAATAAAGGGGGGTTGGCTCAACCTACTGCCTGATCCATGCCTGGATAAGTCCTGCCAGCTGCCCCAGGCGCATAGGGAAGCTGTCATGAGCTGACCTGGTCTCCCTTTTCCTCTCTCCTCAGCACACGAGGAGCAGCCCCAGCTGTAGCCATGACTTCAGAGCAGAGCGTGCTCAGCACAAATACTGCTGTTACTACTCACAAGCAGTAATTAGAGAGGGCTTTCTCCACCCAGGTACTTTGCAGCAGAGTTGGATACATCATTTGCTTTGATGATGAGCTGCATCAACCAATCTGGCCCCATCCAAGGTGCTCTTTAGGCAGGAGACCCCCAGTCCAGGGAGGAGAACAGGTGCCTTGAAGGATACAAGCACAGAGACCCACTTGGATGTGGGATGAGCTGGATTGCTCCATTCTTTGGAGCAGAGCCATGAGCAGTCATTGCTACCAGCTTTCCCTCTAAGGAAGATCTGGGAAAATTATTTTCTAGCTCCTTTCCATATGAAAAGTCCTAAAAATTCAAAGAAGCCAGCACGTATGGCTGAGACCAGCCACACTTTGATTCTTCAGCAGGAAACTAAAGAGCTGAGAAGATCCTTCTCAATACATAAATGTGATGGAAATGACTTAGTTCAGTGTTGGTGAAGCTCAGGATGACATCCAGCCTGGCACAGCCTCAGAAGAGAGGTGGACGCGATCCTGAGGAGCAGCAAAATTGTTTATTAAGTCTCATGCCAAAAATACTAGAGCAGTATTTGCTTGTAGAAATATTTAGTTCAGTCTGGGACTGCCCTTCCTGAAGCTGGTGTGGGATTACTTATCTAGGCAGAAAATTGCAGGGTGTACTCAGGTAGGAATAAAGTGGCCTGAGCTGGGACCTGCTCCTGTCACTGGCAAAACAGCTGGCCTGGCAGAGCAGCCCAAGGGGAGGGTGATAAAAGGGCTCTTTTCCCTCCTGCCCCAGAGGATGGAATGTGAAAGCAAAGTGATTGCATCTCCTTGAGGAGCCCCTGTGAGCAGGGTGAGCAGCTGAAGAGGACACTTCCTCCAGCATGCAAGGGCCCTGTGGCATCCCCCTGTGCTCCCCAGGGTGGGTGGGACTGGGGGAAAAACACTGATTTCAGGCAAAGGCAAGAGTTGTTAGTAAATCAAAGGCTGTGGTAGAGAAAAGTTGTCCTGCTCACAGCTCTAACAGGAGTCTGTGAGAGCCACAGACACCTCTGCCTTCTGGAGGCCCACCTTAGGTGGAGAAGGACCCACCTCAAAGGGACTTGAACAGACACTGTTGAGTAAACCTGTTTACAGCCTTTAAAAAACACACAGGGACAGCACAAACCTTGCTAAATGCTTTCACTCCCTGACAAAGTTTTCATCACATCCTCTTGGGAAATTGTCTCAAGCAGTTTTCCCCAGCATGAGGGGGGCAGCTCTCACCCCAGAAGTCCTCTGGTTCAGCCAAGCACTGTCTGGGTCTCTCTCTCCTTCACCACAAAGGAGATGGAGGTGATCTGGTGTCCAGAGGATGTCATTCCATGATTTTCCCCTCTTCTCCCCCTCTCCATCATCACTCCTGCACTTTCCTCAGACCCATTTTTCTTCTGCTGGGCTGGGCAGGTCAGGAGGGTGGCAGAGCATGGGCTGCAGGGACAGGCACCCCCAGGCATCCCCGTGCTGGGTGCCCAAGGGGGAGGAAGTTCTAATGACAAATTGCACAATTTTGGATGGGGCTGCAGCCCCCTCTACCCAGTAACATCTTGTTCACACAGATAAAACAGGGATCTCATCATCTTTGGTTCTGGGATGTCTCATGTACACCAAGACAGTAATATAAACCAGAAATATGTCCCAGACCTGGCAAGCTCACAGCTGATAATGAGAAACATTTTCTTTAATAGAAGACTTCCAGGCAGACAAACATTAAGAAGAAATCATATCAATGTTAAAAATGAAGACAAATTATTCCAAACCCAGGACAAAGATTGTATAAATCTGTGAATTGGTCCCGGTGGTGGGAAGAGCAAGCCAACAAGCATCTTTCCAGGAGTCCATGCAGAGGTGGGTGCAGTTTTCCACTGCAAGAAAACCCTGGATAAAGTCTTGGGGCTGACCTGCCCCTCTGTTTTATCCCAGTGCTGAACAGTGATGGGGTGCTGGGGTCAGCATCCCTGCCAGGCAGCACTGCTGGGGCAGTGGGTGCCAGGGAGCAGGAGGTGAAACCTGCTTCAAAGCAATCCGGGGCAAACACTGCAGCTAAAAGTCCTGTGGGCCAATCACTGCAGCTAGTGAAGCTTCTGAGTGTGTCCCAGATAGGAATTTGGAGATAAGAGCATGTGCAGAGCCCACAGAGCACCAGGATTGTGCTTCACCCAGCATGGCAGTGACTCACGCTGCCAGCATGGGTAAGGAACTTCCCCCTCCATCCTTCTTCTCTTGCTCCATCTGCACTAAGATTGGTGCAGAACTATAGAAACTGTATTAATAAAGGACTTTTATGTGGGTTTAATCTTCTCCCAGGATCTGCCAGACCACAAACTTGAAACTCTTTATGAATGTGACTCACTCCCAAAGCACACGTTCATTGGTCGACAGACTCTCCTGATTTTGCCCTGTGAAATTCTTTTTCCTATTGGAAGAGAGGGCCTGAGGTGTTACCTATGCTGTAATTGAAGTTCACTGACTCACAGTAACCCCAGATACTTGTATTACATGATTTGATACTCATTCATTCATCCCAGAGCAGCCTCACAATAAACACTGACCACCCCCACCAGCAGAAATTATCATGTGTGCAGATACACATCCTACTTTTACAACACGTTTTACAAGGGAAGGCTATCTGCAAGACTGGAAGAAAAAGAGAAAAAAAAAAAGTTATTTTTCTCCTCAAATATATCAAACATCTAGATTTGCCACAGTGCACTGGAAGAAAAGGATTTGGATGAAAAACTTCAATGTGTTTTGAATCAGTATCAGATCCCACTTAGGACCTGGTGTCTGACCTGCAGAGAAATGCAGTACAGCCAGAGATGAATGAATTTTAGTAACATTTTTAGAGTCAAATATGAGCTTGGCAAGTGATTCACAAAGAGTAAAGTTGATAAATATGGATGCAGAGTTCAGCACTGGCAATTTAAGCTGAGCTGGGGTTCCTGCAATATTAAACCCATTGAATGTCTGTATTGTACAAAGATCTCTCAAGTCCCTGTTCCCCTGAGCTGCAGATGGATCCTGGGTCAGGCTCAGGGGCTCTGTGCTGCACTCACAATCCACGCAGCCAATTAGAGGCTCATGCACGTCATCACATATCTCTGCTAGTGCAGAAAAACGGAAAGGAGAGATTTCCTGCTTACAAAGAGCCAGGAAATGTCCAGCTTGGCAGAGGTGTGAAACTCCAACTCTGAACACAGGTGATGGGCTCAGCTGCTAAAGAGGAAGCTATTCACAGGGGGGGCATTGCAGCGACCTATGGATTTGACCCTCTTAACAAGCATCTGCTTGTCAAGTTCACCAATTCACAAGAGCCCAGGGGGCACCTCCTTCGTGTTTATTTGTACATCTGCACTCACAGCACTGCACAGACCACCTCCCACCCAGGGCTGCCCCTCAGGGAACCCCCCAGGGTTACCACTTCCAGTGGCATTAAAATCGGCACCCAAATCTGGACCCGCCCACTGCCCTTATGCATTTACACCAGTTAAAGTGCCTCGTTGGAAAAATTCAGAGCAAAGCAGGCAAGGGAGATGTAAATGAATTCTTAAATATCTTCTCAGAGGTGCTGGGTTCTCTGCAGAGCAGGACATAATAAAAAGCTAATATTGCCACAGCTTGTCCCCCCCAAACCGAGCACTGGCTCACACACTGCAGAAAATGTCTTGGATGTCTGTCTGGAGCACAGCCACTTGCTGACAGCCTAGCATAACATTATGTACAGGGCTATCTTGCCTTCCAATTACACGTCCCCAGGGTGTTCCCTAAATATGACTACGCTGATTATATTCAGCAACCCTCCTTTTATTGAAAGGCACTTATTTCCCCTCTCCCTCCCAATTTGTTCCAGACACACTACAAGGCTGAATAAAAAACGCTGAATTCTGTTGCCCATTTTAATTTCAAATCAAATTTAAATTTTAAATTTATAAACACAGTTTTTGATTGACACATTTCTCAAATGCCTTCAGTATCCTGGTGTATCCTGCTGCTTACTCCAGTCGCCAGCACGTGTTTATTTTTTCCCAGAGCAAACATCTGTAGGGAGTTTCCTCTGTTTGGCACAAGGAAATTGGTACTAGGGGTGAGAGAACAGAGGAAAGTCCCAAGGACTGATGAATGGATGGATGGAGGTCCCTTCTCCATCCACCTCAGATGTGATAGTGTAGAATTCCTATCACACAGGAAAGGTCACTGATATCACCACTTCTTCTGTATTTGCACATTACATTTGGCTTCCCCGTGAGCTGTGACCACATCAGCATTGGCAAACTCTGCTCTGATGTTGACATCTTTTGCAAACACCAGCTTCTTCCAACAAACAGTGCTAAAATGCACATTAAAGCATTTGAGGCGTCAGCAGAGAAAAATAATACGCACATGGATATTTTACCAACGTGCTCACGGACTGGAGAAAATCCTTATTTACCGCAGATTAGCAGACCTCCTCTATCAAAAGGTTAAAAAAAGTGCAGCAGCCTGAAATAGAAACAAACACTTAGTATGGTCACTAAGGTCAGGAGCTTTGTCATCCAGCTCTCAGGGGTGCCCACGGGCTGCTGTGATTGCAGCCATTGGAGTCTGGTCATGCTGGGCCATGCAGGGACGCATCCCTGTGCCTCATCCCTCACAGAGCCCCCAGCCAGCATCCCCCATTCCTGCCAGGCAGCCCTGTAACCTCTCTGACTGCCTTCCTACAAGCTGATGCAAGAAGCAAAGAGGTGAAAAGCTGGCCTGACAACAGGACCAGGCACCAGCTGCCGTGGAAGCCTCAAAAAACCCCAACTCCAGACAGTGGTTGCAGTGCCAACATCTGGATTCACTGAACCCCAGCCATGGCTTTGATTTCCTGCGATTCACCTGTGAGATACAGTTCAAACAGCTGCATCAGATAAAGGGTAGGAGAATAGACCACTATACCCTCTTCAGAAAACCTGGCACAACAGACATCTTGACTAAGGTCTGGCTTCCCAGCGCTCGAGACTGCATGCCCCCCGTAAGGCCATGGGGCTCTCCAAGGCACCATGCACTGCAGGCTTTCCCAAAAGCCTGTCCTAGTAATTTTGTTGTCAAAGCACTTATTTTCAAAGGTGCTTGCAGAAGACAGAGAGGGATAATCATGGCTGAGCAGGAAAGCACAGGCTGGATGAAATCCAGGGCGAGTGCACCGAGCTGCGACGCGGCGCTGTGGCTGCTCGCCTGCTCCCGTGAACTGCAGGGAGATGGTTATGGATGTGCTGCAATGCAGCCACTGGGGTTTGCCTTTTTTCTTTTCCTTTTTCTTTTTTTTTTTTTTTTTTCTTTTCCATAAAGAGCTAATATCCTGGGAAGCCTTCCAAGGCAGCTTGAAAGAGAGGTGGACATGCCAAAACATGATGCGCGCTGGACACCGCTCCCCGCTGCAGGCTGCCAACCAGCTTCTCCAGCCAGCTGCCTTTGGAGTTGACAAGTTTTTCCACAGTCCAGGATCAAATTTAGAAGCAGTGATCCAGCTAGCAGCAAGCAGCACAGATGGTTTCTTTGTCAGGAGAGCAGCAGGTAGAGATCTTCCATCTCAGAGGACTGATCTGCCTGGCCCCAGGTCTCCCTGTTGACTCAAAGCAGGAAAATCCTCAGCAAGCTTTGGTGGGATTCAGGCTGGAATACCCAAACCCACTCCAGGTAGGAGATGCCAGACAGGACCATTTTCCCTTCTTTAACTTCCCCTTCCACCTGCACTCTGGGATCCATATGTTTATTTGCTCTGCAAGGTGGGGCCGATTCCCGGCCTCTTTGGAAAGCCACCACCTGCTCCAGGAGACCTTGGTGACTGCCCCTTTGCAGTCATTAAGTTTGCAATAAAATTCAAGCAAGCTCATAAAACTGGGGGGAAAATTCATCTCGAGTGTGGGTCCAGCCCCAGAAGAAGGGAGAATTTCACTGGATTTAGCTCAGAGGTGCTCAGATCTCAGCCTGGGCTTTCTGCCAGGCACCAAAAGCTCCCTGCAAACCCAGTCTGGAGACAGAGCTTTTCCATGGCAAATGGGTTGGGAATATCTCTGAAGGGGTTATACAAATCCCTATACACTGCAGCAAGGGCCCTGCCAGGAGATAGCACTTGGCAGCTACTGGGAAACAAAATGTTTAAGTTCAGGTCTGAACACCAAAATCTCACCCCCAGCACCTGAGCTTTGTGCTGGGTCACACTGCAGAGTGGGACAACTCTGGCTCTCCCAATGCCTGGGCTGCTCTCTAGGGCTGACAAAGGCAGAAAACCTGTCTCCATCTCTAGCACCTCCAGTGAGGACCAAACCTGTGTGCCTCAGTTTCCCCACCTGCTACAGGAGCCCTGCAGCACTTTGAAGTCTCTCACAGTGAAACTCACACCACATATAAGACCCAAGTACCATTGCAATGCAGTTATAATAATCTCCTTTATTAAACGTGGCTTTTTCTTCTCCACTGAGAGCTTTCCCTGCTGGCTGGTGGGACGTAGGGCAAGAGGAGCCCTGCTCACACCACTGCTGATCCAGGCCACGTCACTGGGCTCACACCACCCTCCTGCACCGTATTTCCTTCGGGAATGCAACCCAAAGAGCGTGGGAAGCACGGAGGGACCGGGCCCTTGATGTGCAGCACTCAGACAAATCCCACTCCTTCTCCCTTGCCTCTGCCCCTTTGTAGTGCTGACCTCTGCCTGGCGAGGCCAATCTTCTCGATGGCATTTCGGGGCTGACCAGGGCACTGAATGGGGAATTAGCCAGAACACACTCTCCTTTGTTGAAATACTTCTTCTAATGTATGCAAATGGGGCAGGTTGCTGCTCCAGCCCCAGCAGGTACGGACCTTCCCCCAGTGGCAGGAGCCAGAGTGTGGCCAAGCCCACGTTCCTGGGTGAAACACAAGCTGCATTCCTCCTTCCCAGAAAAAAAAACACCTCAGATAAAACCATCCAACATTTCACAGGGCAAGAACAAACTTCATCCTCTCCAGGACAGGGTTTTCACCCCATCTCCTCTTGCTGACAGATTACTGCCGCTCAGCTGGCTCAGGGGTCTGGAGCAGGACACAACACCCTGCAGTGCAAGCTGGCAGTGCCTCCAGACCCCAGCTGCTCCTGCTCCTTGCCCATGTTCCTTGGGATTCTTTGGTGCTTTAGCTCTAGTGTGGGGTCACCCCTTCTCCTGTGTGTCAATGTGTTGGCAGCCTTCACAGGAAGGTGACAGATCATTCTCTCATCACCCTTTGGGGCACTAAACTGGTGTTTGGGTATCTCCTGGTGTCTGAGGTGGGAGGTAAAATACTCCTTCCAGACACAGGCTGCTGCTATCAGGATAAGGCTGGAGCTTCATGGGCCCAGGAGCAGTGAATTCAGTCACAGAACTGTCACTTAAAGCCCAGGACTTGTCCCATGTTTTGGTCCACGTAGTCAATAAACAGAAAAAAAGTCAAGGTTTGGCTGAGGGACACAGAAAACTTTCAAGCACATATGAAGGGAGCTCCAAGACAGATCTTCCTGCCATGGTGTTTAAGTGACTAAGAGTCTGTCCTGTGGCAGAGTGCAGCTGAGGGGAACCACCAGAGGAAAGGCAAGGGGAGATTTTGCTCTACACATCCCTATTTCAACACACAACATTGTAGTTTTGCTTTTGGTAGCAAACACCAGAGCTACCAGGCAACAAAGACAGCAAAGAGAAGAAAAAAGAAAGAGGAGGGGACAGAGGGGGAGTGGGATCAGAGGTTAAAGGGCACCCAGAGCCTCATACAAAACATTTTGCTTTTGATCTTGTCCTTGATCATGAAGGTCCATCCCACTTTTGCACAGTCATAGGTCATATTATGGCTTGTTTTCTCAACAAAAAGAAATACAAAGCCAGAAACTGGCAGATATTGGCTCTCACGCACAAACCTGAGCAAGGGTCATGTCTTCAAAGAGGTCAGTACCTATTCTATCTTCAGCCAAGGACACAGGAGAGCCTAGAAGGTCTGGGGTTTGTCTGCAGCTCTGCCTCCTGTGTGGATGCAGATGAGCACTTTCGGATCCAGCTCCTGCCACCGTGCCCCAGGCTGGCAAGTTTTTAAACAAATTGGACAAAGAAGGAGAGATCTCAAGGAACCAGTTTTTCTACAAAGCTTCTGAAATCTTGTGTTGGGAAGAACAGAGTGAGAGGAAAAAAAGATCCTGTAAGTGTATCCATTCAGAGGAACAATCAATCTGTGGGTTCACGTCCTATTAAATATTGGAGAAACACACAGAGCAGAGACATCTTAAAAGGTATTGGCCATCGGGGAGCTTTTAATCAGAGCTCATATTTCCTTCAACACCAAAGTCAATCAATATCAAGACACAAACTCATGGTAAATCAGGCATCCTAGTGCAATGCTCACAGGGTTTTTTCCCTTTCCTTTCTTTTGGACAAGGTACAAGAAATAAAAAGCTTGTTTCCAAACTGTACAAATTTGAAGTGAGCAGCTGTTCACCAGGGAAAGACCCAGAGCTAATTACCAAGCTCATCCAACAACCTCCTTGTGAGGCTTGTAGGATGATTCAGGTTGGAATGGCCTCGGGGGAGGTCTGCAGGCTCAACTCCTGCTCCAGGCAGGGTCAGCTGTGAATTCACACCGACTTGCTCAGGGCTTGATCCCGCTGAGTCACAGGAGCCTCCAAGGATGGACCCTCTCTGGGCAGAGCTTCTCCTGCAGGTCCCTTAGCTGTGATGTCAGGGGCAAGAAGGTACCAGGGGGTGGCAAGGGAATCACAGAAATGTCACAAAGAGCACCAGCTGATCTCCCCCTTGGAGTTCCCTGTCTTATCAACTCTTATTAACACCAGCATGAGAATAGTTTTGGCAAAATCCAGAGTAAAACCCACATTAACTAAAAACACCCCTGCAAAACGAAGTTCTCCAGGGAAAGCTCAGAGCACAACCTCTTCCCCTGCAGCTGCATTAGGAAAAATCCACCCATTGCCTGCCCACGGTGATCTCAAGCCCTAAATTTAAACTAGGAAATCAGCTGTCATTGGGAAAGTAACCTGGGTATTTTCAGCCACCGAAGAGGAGGATTCCTGGCATAGCCTGGGGCTGCTCCGTGGCAATCACAGCGCTCAGTTGTCTTTTGTGGGTTGCCTTTTGTGGGAATAAACCTGGGGACTGCCCAGGGGAGGAGGGAGCACAGGCAGGTTCAGCTGGTGTGAGGTGTGATGGGTGCAGGTCGCAGCCCATGCCGAGGCCAGCTTCACATCCCGTGACACAACCAAGCCCTGGAAAGTCTTGGGAAAAGCCCAAATGTACCTAAGCAGTGGTTATTAGGCCCTGAAGGAGTTAGTCCCTAACAGCTGCCAGTAAACAGCTGGATGAGCCCATAAACACAGGCATGTGAGGTTACAGCCCAGCACAGACAGGGGCTGGTCTCAGTTAGCCCAGCTCAGGTATTTTTATGTATTTCCTACCTTACAGATATATTTACATTCTCATCCCCTACTTTCCTCCATGACCAGAGCTCATTTCCAGCAACCTGATGCACACCTTATGAAGCAGGCCACAGACAGCAGGAATCAGGCAGTATAGATCCTGAAAACATAGAAAAGGCTGTGACCACACAATAATACTGTTATTGTACGCCTGGCTGTCTCAAAGCACTTTCTGGAACTAATGATGAAGTTCAGCTCTGCCCCAACATGGGAGCAAGCCCAGGTGATAAAGTTTTGATAGGATCAGTAGAAGAAAGTGGTTTGTTACAACAAGCAGCAACTTCTTCCTGCAAAGATACCAGTGCAACACGTAACTGTAGTGGTGGGAAAGAGCCAGTGCTAATCTTCACTCCTGTTTTATTCATGGCCTCATTTCCCTCTGCCAGAGGCAGCAGTGAAGACCCATCCATGGGATTATTCTTGTTAATAAGTGAAGAGGAAAGAGCCCAGAATGACTCCTAGTTTCTAGACCAAGATTCAGGGATTGATGCTCAAAATACCAACCTTTTTATGGGTGATCTGGGTCTGTGACACTTAGGACATCTTGCTCAGGCTTAACTTTTATGTCAGTTCCTGAGCTGCCACTGCCAGAGCACAGGCACATCTTGGTGGGGCCAGAGTAGGGTGACAAGCACAGACAGCACTGCTGCTGCATCCTTTCCCCCTGGCTGTAACTCTCCACTCCTTTCCTGGACACAAAAATGTGGCTCTGGTGACAGCAGCCTCAGCACAGGGCATCTGAACCAGCTCAGCATTTCACACTTGCTCCAGGCTGTGCTGCAAGACCTTCCTTCCTACCACTCTCAGGGCAGTACCTGTGGTGCAGTTGCTGTTTCAGGTGTTTTTCTCATGCACCTGAGCAGTACAGAACTGAGTGGTTTCCAATCCCATCTTTGTGTCCAGCATCTCCCAGCTCCTCCCTCCCTCCTTCCCTGGGCTGGTGGAGATTCTCCCTCTGTGGAATAAGAACTGAGATGCTGCAGAAAAGGAGGCTCAACACTGAAATCACAGAACCACAGAAACAGGCAAGAATTTGGGTTGGAAGAGACTTTAATGATGATGCAACTCCATGGGCAGGGACACCTTCCACTGTCCCAGGCTGCTCCAAGCCCTGTCCAGCCTGGCCTGGGACACTGCCAGGGATCCAGGGGCAGCCACAGCTGC
>VZUI01059406.1:0-27252 GCA_013401135.1 Cettia cetti
ATCACAAAAAAAAAAAAAAAAAAAAAAAAAAAATACAGAGATATTTGGGTTATGCAAACAGCACATCTGTTCTAGACTTCACACCAAGCTGTATAGAATCTAGAACTAACAGTCAGCCCTTGAGCAGAGCAGTGGATATGAGTTAATACCTGTATGGTGAAAATAATGTATTTTAAATCAAGAACTTCCTCAGGCTTTGCTCATCTCAGGGATGAAAACTAGCAACTGTTTTAGGAGGAAGCCGCAGCTGATCTCAGCTACCATCATGACTTTTTAACAAAAGGGGCACTCCACTTGTTCTGGGCAAGGATTGATTGATTCAAAAACAGCAGAGGAGAGGGAAATGTTGATGAATTACTTTGAAATCTGCAAATAGTCATAAGCATTCTGTGCTTTCCTCTTTTGGAAGCTTCAAATACTTGCTTATGTCATCTGCATTTCCATCACATGACTTTCAGTGATTCATTGCCATCTGCTGTTTGTCATAACTCTCACCCTCCTTGTTTACATCTACCCCACCCTGAGGTTGTTTGTTTGTTTTTAAAATAATGTGTTTTTACTCATTTAAGCACTCCATTAAGATCCTGGAGACAGGAGGTTTTTTTCCTTCTCGTGTGTGTAATGTCACAGGCATGATGTATCTAGGATTTTCAAGGAATCCAAACAGGTTGGTTTCTTAAAATCATTGAACAGGTAGAGCCAGAAGATTCGCTGGCTGGTTGATGGTTGGGTTTTTTTCAAAGATCCTCTGATGGGCTTGGTTTGGCTGCAGGCATCAGTAGGGGTATTTGATTTAGAAGTTTGCTCCTCTAACTTTTCTACAAGCATACTCTGTCATTTCTGAGAAAGCTGACACTTTTTTAAAATTTCCCATGAGTACTATGAATTCCTTCATCTCACATCATATGGCCACCTACCAGTAGGCATCGATCAAGGGTCCTATTCAAAAAGATGCTATTGACCTTGAAAATGGCTTTTTGTGCCTTATTAAAGTAAACCTGATCTGACTTTATGAGATGACCTAGAGGAGGTTTTTTACCAAGAATGGGTTTATTTCAGGTAGGATGTTTTCTACTCCTATTATTTGCAGATACAGGGCATCTTATCTTGGGCTTTGTTTAGAGAAATATATCTTCTTCTAAAACCTTCCTCTTTTAAAACCTCATTTCTGTGTGTTTTCTTCTGACCAGTTTTTTTTTTTTTTTTCAAATAGAATCCCTGCAGATCAATACTGCTCTAATGCATAACTCCACAATTCTGAAAGGAGAGAGTCGTGAGAGATCTGCTAATATTCTTATTTTCTCTGTAGCTCTGGTACAGCACTACTGTGCTGCTGAGTGTTCTCTTTGCACTGGCACTGGCAGCCCTCCCATCCATAACCATACTGTAGAGTGACATAGCCTCAAGAAGCTTCTAGTCTGAGCAAAAGCACATGGGGGCAGGGGTGCAGAGTCCAGATAAAAATGGGAATAATGGCCACCAAGTAGTTAATTTCACATGGTGATCAGGATTGCTGAGATTAATTTGGATTGGTTTTGGGCTGTTTAGTTTAGTGTATTAAATTTTTTTAAATGTTTACATTCTTTGTTTTTTTCCTTGAAAATAACCATATTAAAACAAATCAATAAAATCTGAACTTTGCAAGTAGAAGTTGATTAGCTACTAGAAAGTGGATATTGACCAAAAGACACAGCTGTGTCAGAGTTGAATGAACAGGGGAAAATTAGAAATTGTAATCAATAAATGCTGACTATAAAAAAAGGTCAATTTTAATAGACAAATTTTGTAATAAAATTTGTGATCTGCCAAGTGAAATTAAAAGACAACCTCCCAGTGTTTCTGAAGTAGTCATGATACTTCAAACCACAAGAGTGGGCATCCTGGATTTGGCTGGGACAAAATAAATTTAGGTTACAGTGCTGTGTTTTGGACTTTTGTTGCTCAGTAGTGCTTAGTCTAAGTCAAGGACTTTAAAGGCTCCCATGCTCCCTGTCAATGTGTAAGTACAGAAGCAGCAAAGAAGCAATGACAGCTGATCCTAACTGGCCAAAGGGATATTCCATGTCATAGAATAGCAGTATATAAACTGTGAGACTTGGAAAAGAGGGGCTGATCACGTTGTGGGGATGGGCTGGGCATCAGTCAGTGAGTGCTGACAATTGTATTGTGCCTCACTTGTCTTTCTTTGGATTTATTCCTCCCTCTCTTTCTCTCTCTCTCCATTACGACTACTGTAATGATTATTATTAATTATAATTTACTTAAACAATTAAACTGTTATTAGTTAAGCAGATAGGTTACATCTTTTTCCGATCCTTGTCCCCATCCCACTGGGGGCGGGGACAGAGCCTGCGGCTCTGCAGTTCTTTGTTAGTGACTGCGGTTACACTGTGACAGCAGTGCAGTAGAAAATATAGACTGGACTTCCTGGCCTTAAGGAAGAAAACACACCTATGTGTTGACTGATATCTTTACTCAGATCCTTTTCCATTATTTATTGCCAGGAAGCTGGAACGTATGACCTAATTCCTGGAGTGGGTCCTCCACTTTTCCTGTTAAGAATAACTTGTCCAATAGATGTAAATCTTGAGGAAGGTTCTGGAAGCCTCTCAGAAAGGAGAAAGAAAGCCAAGCAAAGTTCCTTTTCTTCATCTCCCTGTTCCAGGGCTGCTTCCATTGTTTTTCCTCTGGGCAGTGCTCCTGCCCTGCTTCTCTTTTCAGTACCACTTGAGTCTTCCAAAGTTTCACCTTCTTTCCATCTGATGAAAGGAACATAGTGGATGCAGAAGCCTGAGAGAAAGATTAGTGAGCCGCTGGTGTCCTTTTCTCTCATCAGACAACTTGCAGTTGGATATATGTGGTGCATTGGCCCATCTTGTCCTTTACAAACCTGAAAACTGACAGATCTTGGTTATAAACCATTCTGCAAATTGCAACTGCTCAGGAGCTTACCCACCAACACTTTGGATCCCTGCTGTAGCAAGAGGAGGACAGACGGCTGCGGTGCAACAGCCTGTCCCAAGCAAAGTAACTCTCACATGGGAGCCACCTGCAGACAAACCACTCACTGATCTCCCTCTCAAATGACTACACAGCTGCTGAGACTCAGGGGGGAAGGAAGGGAGCTCTGGTCATTGTAGAGGCTGGAATTTTTTGAGCCGTGTAATGTGTCTGATCTAGAGGTGAAGATGCAGATGGTGACTTTTGACATAGTGGTGGGACATGGCAAGTCACTAACAGGAAGTGTGGCTTCACTTTCCTTTCCAGTACACCTTTCCTCAGAGAGCAGGAAGTGGAGGGGCTGAGTAGGAAACTGCTTCTGGCTCCTTCTCTCTCACATCTCCTCAAGAGACATCTTGAAGAGCCCCTACCTTTGTGGTCACACCATGTTCTTATGGCTACCTCTGAACTCTAACTTCAAGAGATCACCACTAGCATATTTTTAATAATAGTATATTAATGTATATGAATATATGTTAATATATATTAATACCTAGTAAAAAAAGGTGCTGCTAAAAGCAGTACAGACTTGAATTTTATTAATAAGCTGTGGCTATGTAAAATGTGCATGTGACCTGTTCAGTTACCCCAGAGCATGATGAGGTTATCAGGAAGATACAGCTGGCAATGTTAGATCTCTAATCAGGAAACACTCTTAAGAATGTTGAAGATAACAGAGGCATTCTGTTGGGGAAAAAAGCAATCAGCCATTGTACAGAGGTCACATAATCCAATCATTTATGGAGCAGCTTGTAACAACCTGAACAGGCAGAGACTGAGTATTTAAGATCCTGATGAAAACCACTAGTTGTGCACACACTTTTGCTTCAGCACCGGGTGTGCAAAAATGCTCACTTGTTACCTTGTATTACTTATACCTAAGTTTTAGAACATCAGGAGGTGGAACAAATAGCCCATGTTTATATGCTTCTTGGGAAGCATATAAACATGGGTTTATACGTTGTATTGCTGTACTTCAGCTACAATTGCTTGTCTTATGTATAAAATTAAAAATCCCTCTTTCCAGCCAGATAATTTTCCCTTGAGCAAAGAGGTAAATAGGCCTCAAAATTAAATGACTTGATTGTCTTTGCATTTGTCATCACTGGTGATTGTAGGGCCTACATGATAAACACTGATGGCTCGTATGATGAGTGAGAATGCACTGAAAAATAATCATGATTTACTTGCTTTTCTCTTACAGAAAGTTATTTCACAAAAAAACCACAAGGGGAAAGCCACAGGAAGGGAGCAGCTGTTAATAAGCTTTTAACAAATCACTTTAGTGGCCTTTTAGGTGAGACTTAAGAAGAGTGATGGGGGGAGGAAACTGATCTGAATTTTGTACAGCAAAATCTTGTTATGAGAGAACTCCAGGACAAGATAATTTGTTCTTTCCCTCATAAATACAAAAATTATGACTTTACTAGCATGCATGTCAAGGCCAGTGCTTAATAAGTCACACAGTCTCATCTGAGATGAAGAGTAGAACCTGTAATAAAGGACTAGCTGCTGAGCTAGCTGGGATGTCATGTTAATACTAATCCCCACTCCTTGGAGAACATGTAAAGAGCAAAAGGACACATGGAGTGCTATGCAATCACTGCAATGAATGAATATTCCCAAGGAAATAATTGCTGGATTTTTTTATTTATTTTTTTTTTCTATGCAGCGGTAGCAGAGGTGTAGCAAGACTGAGCTAAACAGAGGTGAATGCCTCTGTTGGTTGGGGAAACAAAAGATCTGCTCTACTAACATTTGTTTTGGATGAGCTCAACTTACAATTATACAAATTCTTCTGTATTCAGCCTTTGAATCTGGCATTTTCATCTAACTGGCTTTAAAAGCAAAACTTGGCTCTAGGTAGCAGTAGATATTCAACAACTTCATAAATTTTTTGATAACTAGACTGTAAGGAAAATCACAGAAGCAAAAAGTGTTGCTAACAGTAAAGAGAGATAAAAATATCTCTTGGACAACTGAAGTTAAAGGGGATAGATCTCTGAAGAAATGAAGAACAGAAAATATCTTCTGCTCATAAAGTTTCCCTTTCTCCTTTTTCCCCTACCCCAGTTTTCCAAGAAGTAGTAGCATTAGCTTCTGGTTATCATGTTGTTGAATCTTCCTCTTCATTTATTCCTGTCTCATATTCTTCTGAATCAAGCCAAAATTTAGCCCAGTGTAAAATTTTATGATGAGGTTGCACAGTAGAACCTTAGCAGGGGAAGCTGATGTCAACATCCAAAGGAATGTATACAGTCCTGTTCATGTTTTAAGGGAGATTTTTGTGTGGTAGCTGCTCTGATCTAGCTCTACGTATTGGATATTAAATTAAAAACAAACAAACAAAACCCAAACAAACAAAGAAGCAACAAAAACCCAAACGCCAGCCAAAATCAGCAGAAAAAACACTTCCTCCATAATTCAGCCTCTGCATTCCAAACTAATTGGCATCATGCCAAAGTCTCACAGTTCTTTCTTCCAAAATTAACTTTTTCAGTGTTATAAATCACACCTGCTTCCAACTGGAATACTGGTGAATTTTGAAGAATTATTTTAGTTAGAGCAGAAAGACAAAAGTATACCTAGGCCAGTGCAAATAATATAACTTAGAATATTAAGTGTCATATCAGCAGTGCTCTCTTTCTCCAACCCTTCTTTGTCATTGTTAAGATACACTATGATGCCTCGCTCCCTGGCCTTACAGTTTATATTCCATATAAATAAAACCTCCCTTTTCCTGGGCTTTGGGCTACCAATAAGTTGTACAAATTGACAATTTTTTTAATGTTTTGAAATAAAATTTCCAGAAATACAAGCCTATCAGCTCTCCAAACTTCCTGTATTGTCATTCTTTACTTCATACTTTTTAGCTAATGAAATCACAAGACAGTGTTTTACATGGAGAAGCTGAGGCACAATAAATCTGCAGGTGTTTTATGAAATCAGACACAGATCCAGGAACTGAAGTAGAAGAGCTCTTCTGGCCTTTCAGCATATGCCAGGAAAGCAAAGAAAGTATGGGCCAAAAAAAAAAAAAAAGGAAAAGAAAAAAGTGCTTTCTACAAGAAATAGAACATTTGTCATATGCTGAAAACCTGACAAAAAAACCCCTACTGGCTATTAATTCCTCTTTTAATTTTACATATGGGGAAGTTTAAAGAAGACCAAAGGAAGCTGAAGCAACATTTAAAACCTGCATTGCAAAAATCATCAATATGCAGGAGGCTATCCTTTCATAGAAACACTCTCATTGCCATCTTTCAAATTTTGGTGTGGATTTTTATAAAACAAAATGATTAAACTTACTTGTCTTCAGAAAAGAGAGCATGCCTCCTGCAGATGCAGTGTACAGCCTTCTGCGTTACTCTACCTCTGATTCTTCATTTTATCCGGTGAAAATTTAAATAAACTTTAGCAAAAGAGTTTTAGAGAACCTCACAGGAGCATATCTCTCAGGTCATGAGGTACTCCTGGGATATGAGTGCTGTGAGGAGGACATTTGGACTTGAGCTCTCTGTATATCAAATAAGTGACTTGATAAAGAAAACATGAAGGAAGGGTGTCACCTTATACTCACGCTTCTTTGAAAGACAGCCAAAGCCTTTCTACCTAAAGCAAAACAATATCTGCAGATTGCACACAGAGTTAGGAAGTTGTCTGCATCTCCCTGTAGAAAAAGCTCATTTGGTATTTGTACTTTGAACACTGGCATCTGGGGCACCACAAAGTGCCTTATTCCCTCTGAAGATTGTTGGGACTTGGGAGAGTTTGCCAGGCAGCACTGAGCATTATGCTAAGTTCTCTGTGTGAATGTTTCCCTCCCTACTGTTCAATAGAGCCATTTGTAAGAATATCAAAGCAGATTGCTCCTTTGCATACTATTAGTCAGCAAAAGCAATAAAGAAATGGTGTCCCTTGTCAATGAAAACATGATGAAGGTGTTCAGGATCTCTAAAGTCACAATTAACAGCACAGAGCAGTACAAAACACCTCCTGTTGCAGTGACACTGAGGTTCTTTTCTTCTTTGTGAATGTAATTCCCATTGGTTCTCACTACAAGGGCAGAAAAGGGACCCTTAGTCACTCGTTGTGGGAAAGCACGTGATAAAGGTTGGGAGCTGGCTAAATAAATTTTCAATGTGTTTATCAAATTTTCCTTCAGAAGTATTCCATATCTTCATAACCGCAAGTTAATACTGATAGAGCAGAACAAGGCAGTGCTCAGCTTTTCCAGTGCAAATCTGTGAGCATCTTTCTAACAGGGCAAAATACACAGTTTTGTATTTACAGGCAAACCCAGCTGAAAAGTTCATTTTAATCAGGGTGATCGTTGTAGAAGACTCCAGTTTTTACTTTTTCAGGGTTATGTGAATAGAGATTTTCAGTAAAAAACAACAAATTAAACAAATTGGGCTACCAAATTGGGCTACCAGTTGGGCAAGATTACAAAATCACTGTCTCAAAAGTAAAGACATACAGGGGGATGCACAATTTGCAGCTGTTAAATGCTGTCTTGTACCATTTGGGAATCTGTAGTGTGGAGTAAGTCTTAAAGAGGTTGGGTTTTTTCCCACTGGTCCTGGTATATCACCAGGGGGGAATGAATCATTTCCTGAGCAGCTATTTCCTTTGTCAGCATGCTGCTCTTGGGAAGCCTCTTGCCTTGTTCACTGGTCACTACTTCAGTCTAGCTTGTGTGATGTATCTGTTCTCCATGAATTTTTCTGTGGTACTTCAAGAAACTGAATGAATTCACCATCATATTGTCTCCGTGGGAGAGGAGATTGTACCCTTCACATTTAAGCAAGAAGCAACTGAGATGCAGAGGAACCCAGGGAAAATCTTCCAACTGTTTTGGAAAGTCCAGCCTGAAACCTCTGCAGCCTGATATTTTTAAGAACACCTTATATTAGCATTTGGGTTTAAGCTGCAGTTTGCAAGAAGCAGGGTGCTATACTCACAAATTTTGATGATAACATAATTACAGACATACACAATTTCAGATTCTGTGAGAATACTTCTTTAAAAAAGCACTGTAACAGTGTGCTGATAATTCAGTGACTCAGTTGGTTCCACTAGAGCATAAAACAGGTATTATATGAAGAACAAATTGCGCTCTTTTTACCACATATTTATAGAAATTTGTTCTTATGCTAGCACAGATAATACGAGATTCCAAATTAACAATCGGATTGCCATCATGAGGTTCCACGACTCGTTATGTGTCACTCTATCACTCTGAAAATAGCTATTTATCTTAGATCACAGCTCTCCTAGACACAGCCTAGATTATTTGACTCTCAAGAGACAGTAGTCAGGCTTTCTGCAAGTCATAAAGAGGAAAAATATGCTGACCAAGTTCAATGCATGAGCTGCTTTGAAACACATCACTGCACTAGTCTGTTTTCAGTGGCTTGATCTTGAGAGCCTGTTTACTGACTCAAACAGCTGAGGGCAAACCCTTATATCTGGGAGGGATTACAGTGACAGTATTATCTATGTTTTGGTTTGGTTTTTTTTCATTTCTTTGACTTCAAGGGCCTTGCTTGTGTAACTGTGTACTTTAAACCCTATGTCTTTTATAGTATTCCTTCCCACTTTTGGGAAAAGCCTTTGATGATTCCTAGTGGTTCTAAGTGCCAGGAGCTGCAAGTGGAAATCTTTTTAAAAGATAATTAGCAATTCCTTGAGAAATTAGAAAGACTAATGCTCTTTGTATTCAAACAACTATGAAAAATCCATTCCAGAATAGCCAACAATGGCTAGCCCTGGACAATCAAGAGTTCTGGTCAGGCCCTTACCATCATGAACCCAATCTCAGACATGTCTGTCATCTCTCTGGACTCCTAGTGATTCTGCTCAGGCCTTGAGGCAGCAGTGTTTTTTTCTTGTTTAAGTAAAATTGTTAACAGTGACTTCAAAATTCAAACTGTCTTACACTGTTCACTCTTTCATAATGGAATTCTCCTGGAACATTTATTTTCCAGATTATGGCTAATAATTGTTGGTGATACAAGCTCTCGTTTGTACCAAGAGTGTAGCCAGCAGGACTAAGGAAGGGATCATCCTGTTATACTCAGCATTGGTGATGCCAAACCTTGAATACTGCATTGAGTTCTGGGCCTCTCGCTGTAAAAAGGACACTGAGGTGATGGAGCATGTCCAGCAAAGGGCAACAAGGCTCCTGACAGGACTAGAGAATATGTCTGTTCTGCTGTGCCTGCAGTGAGAGGAGCAGAGGAAATGGCATTGGGCTGAGACAGGGATTGCAAAGAGTTGCCCAGGCAGGTGGTGTAGTGACCATCCCTGGAGTGTTTGAGTGGTGCCTGGGTCTGGTGCTGGGGGATGGTTTAGTGGCTGCAATGGTAGTGCTGGGTTGATGGTTGGACTTGATGATCTTAAGGATCTCTTCCAGCACTGATGATTTTGTGACTGTATATTGTTGCTTTCTTTTCTGTTATGTTTCTTTCTAGTTCACAGCATGAAATTGGGTAAAAGTTTTTTGTGAATTAGGATTTGTTTAGATTTTTCCCAGAAATGGTAGCTCTGTTTTCTTCCTTTTCTCATCAATTGCTGGGTCCTATTTTGAATAAAACATAAAGTGGCCACTGAACATAACAATTCAGTTTTTTTTCCACAGAACATGCTATTGAAAATAAGCCTAGAAACTGTACATGTTGTGTGTGGCTACAAACCTTTAATCATGAGCAAGCTGTATTTTATAAGCTATGAAAGGATTTTGCAGACTATACTTCTATGAGCAAGGGTTTTGAGGGCAGCACTTCATCCTGCACCTGTCCCCCAGCAGCCAGGGGACATCCAGGGTATGCACTCAGACACCAGGAGGTACAGCCAAGTGGGCGTGGGGATGCATCTGCAGTCCCATACATAAAATGTGTGCTCAAAATTCAGGCTTAACACAAAAATACACTTCCTCTTTTAATCCTTTAGGCTGGAACTATGCTGCTCTGGCATGCCACTTGCAAGCTAGGCATTCAGAGGATGGTAGAAAAATGAAAAGGGGATTTGTAGAAATCTAGCACCTTCACCATCGGTGAAAAAAATCCCTCCTGGAGCTGGTGAAGTATCAGAAACAAGAAATCAAGCATCCCCCTCTGTTAATATTATCATTCCAAAAAAAGAAGAACACAGTATTGGCATGAAATTTCTGTTAGTGAGTTGCTTTTTTCCAGTTTGTGAGTTTCAAAATCCAGAGCCATACATGTTGTAGTTATGCCAGGGGCAAGATACTATATAGAAGGGATCACCTGTAAATAAACAAAGATCAAAAAAAGAAAAGAATAATGAGTGATGATGTGATCATGATCTTAGAAGCAGAACTTTCCAACCCCATTTGGTGTGCAAAGCACAGTGAATATTACTTTTTCTCCTTGGCTTTATCTCTTATCACTTCTGAAGATGGAAACTGTATTTTCACCCTCACTTTACAACGACTTTGGAGTAACTGATTAGCAAAATACATAAAGCTGAGATGGAGAAAGTTTTAATTTTATCCATACAGAGTGCCATCTAGGGGAGCTCAGCAAAACCTCATCCAAGATTGATAACCTCATCTGTCCTTAAAATTCCAATTGGAAAATTCCTCACCTGTAGAATAATGCTCCAGGATCTTGCTACAGCTGCTGAGCACACTGCTTGGAGTACATAGGGGGGCATTAAAATTATAGGAAAATAAATTGGCAAGAGATTATGACAGGATACAAATGAACTAGGTCCATAAAATCAACAATCCCTTGTGAGAAAAACTGTGATTTTAAAAATCCTAATTTGTAAATGTCGTGATGAAATCAATTAGAAAATTACTTTTCTTTTTTCTGTGATAGGGCAGAAAGGAAATCATTAACTCTTGCAAGCATATAAGGAAATTAGCAAAGTTTTGCTTTGTTTTGTTGGCCTGGTTTGATCTCATTCTAACTTTATATATTTTTAATCAATATATATTTGGAGTAATATGATCAAGTCCATAATTGCACTTCTGCCTAACATTTCCTTTACTTAGCATTGCTTGAGTCAGCCTAGAGAAGTCTGTTTTATCTCCTATCTTTCTGGAAATTGTGATAGGCAAGCAAATAAATTCTGAAGGTCTTGAGGCAGCTAATTATGCTGAGCTACTTTGATGACGCTTGAATTTCTACCATTATTTAATTTCCCAAGATAAACTTGCTAAAGAAAATGTGCTTTATTTTTATTCTTTTAGAAAGACTCCTAAAATTCTTGTAAGAAACACTCAGAATGGCCTGTGCATTTCAGACCAGCTCTTCAGTCCTCAGGCATGGAGCCATATGCAGACTAGGTTCCTTTCTTCTGCAGAAAGCAGCATCTGTTCTTTACACCATTTCTATCTTCTTGTTCCTTTGTCATCTCTTTTTGGCCCAACATGGTCAAAAAACTGTACATTACACATAGCAGTCTCATAAGGCATGGCTTAAAAAGGTCTGTTGGAGTGTAATAGCCTTGTTGCATCTCCTCTACTATATACATTTCCTAAATTCCTTGGGTTAGTAACAGTCATCAAACTCTATTCAGCTTCTAAGTTGCTGTTCAGTCTATGGCTTGGCTCCTCAGTGCTGCTAAAGACACATTTTTGGAAGACTTAATTCTGCTTGTCGGTGACATCATCATTCCATCATGATATAAAATTCCTTTCTTGGGAAGAGCTGAGATACACTGGTGCTGTGTTGAATCAGCCAGTGATAGAAGCTTCTCTCATTTTTCCTTGAGCTGCACAGTGTTTTTTCTCTACGATATTGACTTAACCATTTATACATATTTGATGTTTACAAATACTAATGGAAGTTTGTAAGTTTGCAAACGTATCAATGTCATTCTGTCATTTTTTTGTCCCCCGCATGAGTTCCTAGCACCCCTTTTAGCAGCAATCTCCATCATATAACTTCAACATGAAGATAATGGTAAGTTCCTTTATTTTTTGCAAGCATGATTTACAGAAGGGGCAATGAAAGTCAATTATACTTATGGATAACACACTAAAAAGCCCTACTAGAGCTGTGATACTTACAAGCAAATTAATTAGTAGAAAAAGTATAAATGGTTAATAAGTATGTAGTCTGTTCCTGCTCTAATATTTTTCACATTACTAAACTGGAAAGCTCATAGAATTAATGGTACCAGTGGGCAAAATTCCTCCCATTTTCCTCCCCTTCTAAGTCAGTGTCAGCATCCATTGATTTCTGTAGGTGTCAGGCAGTGGGACATAACACTTTATTTTGTGTGTACCTAAGCACAAATAATACTTAAGTAGGTATTATTTCTGAACATTTCTGAAGCCAGGAAATGGTAAAGCATCTTACTTTTATTTCACACTGAGTAACAGTGGGTGAAGTTCTGCTGTGATTTATTTTTTCCTTAGTAGCCAGCCCTCTAATGCAAGCTCTTCTTCCTCCCATTTTCTGCTTTTA
Source organism: Cettia cetti (assembly GCA_013401135.1). Classification (NCBI taxonomy): domain Eukaryota; kingdom Metazoa; phylum Chordata; class Aves; order Passeriformes; family Sylviidae; genus Cettia; species Cettia cetti. The sequence continues at coordinate 12,444 of VZUI01059406.1, forward strand.
GGAGAGAGAGGTACTGTTGTTTAGCAAGTGGCTTTGTCTGTTCTGTTTCATGATAAAATGACAAATATAGAATAGTAGAAAAAGCCAAAAATTGCAATGATAACACAGCCATTTTTTCCCTCTTTAAAGAACAGATATGAATAAGTCATCCATAATAGCATATGGCTATCTTTTACAGTATGTACATTATAAGAAACATAAAAGCACAATAAGCTTCAGAAAGGTAAAAATTAGTTTTGCAGTACTTTTAATTTTGTTGTTCAAGGTATAATACACTATATGGAACATAATACCTAATAAATGTATAAAGTAATAAAGGGAAGCATAATTCTTCATACTGGATATAACTGACAACATTATTAATTTTGTTGGCCAACAAGTTTTTGCTTCGTGTTTTGCTTTTCTTAGAAGCATTCAAGCTTCAACAATTGCAAGACAATTCCCATTCACCTGGCACTAAATTGCAGTAAATCAGACTTTCAAACTGCATAATCTGCCATGGGAGAATACCACATGTGGTAAAGCCCTTGTCTCCTTGAAGTGTTCTATTTTAAAATGCCAAGATGGGAAACTTTATTAGCCAAACACTTCTCTGTCTGCCACTAGCTGCTTTGAGTGGAAATCAAGTGATGAATCACTTGAACTGAGGCAAATCCCTTCCTGAGTGAGGGACTGGTATACAGACATCCCTGTCCCTTTCTAATTAGCTCCAGTAGTCACAGTGCACATGATTCAATTAGCACTTTGTAATTGTAATTTCATTTTAACCCTATTTTTGATTTTATGTAATGCCTCAAGCCGACTTAAGTTCTTTTCCTTCTGACAGAAGTGAGTTACTAGCAGGGAGTTGGAATGGCCCTGCCAGACCTCCCCTGGCAGAGGCTGAGCCTGCTATGTGAGAATGTACATTTCACCCTTCAGCTAGATCTAATTTAGAAATCTTTGCGCTCATAATGATTTCCTATAGTTTGGCCTAATTGAATCTAAGTGCTTTTGCATTAAAACTAGAATGCCCAGCTGGGCTGAAGCTGAAAACCTGTGACCCTGAAACACAGTCCCAGAAACACAGAAACCCTCCTCTATGTTGGCAATTGCCATCCACTGCAGCAAAGCCATCTTCCATTCAGACCCATTGCATAGATTGCAGAAATAGTTTGGTTGAGACCAGAGTCTTGTGTAGACCTGGATTGCCACCAACACGTGCAGCAGCTGCTCCATGCAGTGATGCTGCTGCAACCAGAGGGACTCTACTGCAGGGGCTGCTCTGACCAAAGTGTCCCCCTGGGAGGGAAGGGGGCTCAGTTTCTCCTGGAAAATGTGCCAGCCAGGTCAGCATCACAGTGAGGAGCTGCACTCTGGAGCTCTCCCTTCCCTGCCTGACTTGAGATGCTGTGAAAGATCAACCAGCACCTCAAAAGTTCTACCTCCAGCAGGTGCTGGGAGCAGGGAAAGACATGATGGCTCAGACGAAGCTGCCTGGGCTCCCCTCTCTGTGTCTTCCACCAGGGTTTGCTGTTGGCTTTTCTCCAAATCTATTAAAGCCACTAGTGAAATCTCATTAGTTTCTCTATGAAATTCTCCTCTTGAAGGCTTCTACAGTAGAGGACCATATGCCATACCGGGTTGATCCATTATCAGTGTTTTGTTTGTTTGTTTGTTTGTTTGTTTGTTTTCCCCAAATTCTGTTGTTCTCTTTAATGTTCAGGCAGGAAAAAGAAATATTTGCACCATGTCTAATTAGAAACCTCTTCTAAGAGCACCATATACCAAATGCATACTACAGAATTTCTTATTGGTCTATTAATAAATATAAAATACTAACAAATAACTTTCAAGCACAAATAAAGATTATGAACTCTTAGTCTTATTCTCAGCTAAGAATGATTTAAATGACAATATGAATAATATCTTAAAATTGTCTGGCTACTAAAATCATATCCCTACTAAACTAGACAGACTTGTTTTTTATTTTAAAGACTAAGTTTAAGTAAAAGCACTGCTGGTGTGTCCAGAGGGTTGGAAGACCTTAGTCAATTGCTGTCACACATTCAAACTAAATCAGACTGTTAGGCTCTAATATTTACATTTCACAATTTCTTGCCTACTAAATTATACTTCCAAAGTACATATCACTGCAATATAGCAAATTATTTACAAAAGATGGGCTAAGGAAAGCAACTGCATAATTTCTGTTTTCATTGAGGTGAAAGATACAATCATCTTACTTAATCCTATGCTCCATTAGCAGGAAATTTTCCTTTGAAGTCAGCACAGGTCCTTGTTTTACAGGAAAATATTGTATTCTGTAGCAACATCTCAGCTTGCTATCAGTAAAATCAGAGGAAGACATGCCTCTAAAGGTGATGGTAGTAAAGTGAGATCTTCAGTGGTGTTTCCTAGCATGCTACACTGGCAGGAAAAGAAACACCTATTTCATAGAGTCATAGAGGTTCATCTCAAAGAATTGATTTGCTTCTGGTTAAGAAATACATGGGAGTGGGTCTGAAATTTAAGAAATTTCAAAGCAACCTGCACTGCAGCATGTAAAGCATATTAGACCTTATGAATTTTAATAATCTAATAATCTCCACAAGAAAAAAATCACCCAATTCAGTCAATGACTTCTGTGTTCCAGTTAATGTCAAGATGCATGCAATATAGCACCTTCAATTGCTGATTTTGAAGTTTACTTCTTTTTTTAACAAAACCCCTTCTGTTTCCCCCAGAAATATCACAGAAATAAAGGAAATCTATTCTTCTAAATGAAAGATGTTTCATTTAACCAGACAGAAGTATTTCTTTCTCAGCTTTCAATTTGGCAGAATCCTCAGTTTTATCTGTATTTATTTATTTTTTACTTTGGTTTGTTTACATTTTCCTTCTTTGAACTTTTTCATAGGCGACTTTCTGAAACATAAGTCCAATTTGATAGTTATGGACAGCATTTAACTCCAAAATCACTTCTTCACTCCTCATGGGATAGTATGTAGGACTATCCTCTCCCTGTTTTCACATACAAAAGCCTTTGGACCTCTCCCTAGAGATGTTCACAGTGTGCACTTAAAGAAGGGTGATGCATAGATCTTGCCAATTTGCCTGCATGTTTCAAACAGAACAATATTGTCTCTGGATTTTAGCCAGGGAAATAATTTAACTTCTCAGAACAGACAATTTTTGTCTTTGGTACTCCCTAAAGAAATAAAAAGATCTGCTTATGAGCTATTGGCTAAGAAAAAAAATTATTTTAGCAGAAGTGTGTTGCAGTAATGTTACTTTTAATGAATTTAATTTAAAAAAAATTCCAATTCTAAGTTTGTGAAAAAATACTCATCCAGGTAGATACATAATACCAAACATACTTCCATATTTATGGAATACACATTTCCATAAATATTTGGCAGAACAATATACCAATTGCTCATTGTTTGTTTCAGATATTCCCATATCTTTATAAATTTTATTACTTTAATAGATTTTTTTAAGATTAAATATTTTATAAAATTGATTACTACAAAAGAAATGTTCACAATTTGTTCTTCAGTTTGAGGTGTCACTTGTTCATAAAGTTTCAACCTTCGTAAATTTTGAATTCAAGATAACTCATGAGCTAATACCAAGATTAAAATAGTAACAATAACAGTCACTTTCATGATTCAGCATAACTTATACACAGCTTTATTTTTCCCATGATTGCTTATTGCCAAGCACCCCTTTACCACCTGACCCTGCAGCAGAACACTCGGGTGACAGTTGCACACACTGGACATAGAGACCATGTGTGGGTTATTCACACTAAACACACCTTGGAAACGTGTTGTTAAGCTTTAAAAATGTTTCAGGTCATGGTTTTAGCCCGACCAGATGCCCAGAGAATTTGCAGGCATGGCTCAGGGGCCAGCATGGGCCACTGACAGGTCCAAGTACACTGTGTGCAAGTGACCATGATGCTGTCAGTGTCTGCGAGCTCCAAACGTGCAGGTTTTTGGGGTCACTTGGCCCCTGCCAGAGAACAATCCTTGTCAGAGTCCAGGGCGCTCCCCTGACTGCCCTGGAAGGTTTGAGATCCTGGCAGGAGGTCGAAGACCCCCCTGCACAGATCTCAGGGAAACACTGTCTTTGATCTCAGTCCATGGACGAGCTTGCAGCTTGCAAAAAGAATTACAGACCACAAGAGTGTAATAAAGAATGATAGTAATAGTAGTTAAGTAATCACCAGGTGCAAATGTAGAACATTGGGGTTTTTAGGATGGAGTCAGAAGAGACAGCATGGAGGATCAGGGTGTGGTCCTTGTCCTTTTTGTCCTTCTTCTTGTCATCCATTTTCTGCTGTGGTGGTGGCACTTTTGGATTGGTTTAGAGTAGAAGTGAACTGTCTAACATAGGTGACAGGTATTAGTAACTAACTGTAAATATAGAACATGTAATATCTAGTATAAAAGTTAAGCACCGCCTTGGCAGCGGGGTCAGAGTCGGCAGTCAGCTCCTGACCCTGCAACAGCAAAGACCTTGGCAGGGCAGGAAAAGAATGTAACAGATAAGAAAATAGTAAACAACCTTGGAAACGCAGCCAACGGATTCCGACCTCTTCTTCTGACATGAGGCTTGGGTAAAGGACTTTCTGCCTAAAATCTCGGGATTTGCCAGAAGCAGAATCCGACAAATGGAGTCCCTGGGTGGGCATGGGCACAAGCTCGGGCTCCAGGCAGGAACACCAGGCATGGCCAAATCCCAGCCCCAGAAGACACGACATCAGAAGGTGAATTCCTGAACTCAATCTCTGCAGAGACGTCACTCTCAAAACTCTACCTGGAGAGAGGAAAATCCAAGACACCTGGGAGCTCCTCAACACCTGTTGGCCAGAGACCAGGAAACCTCCGGACAGACCTTTGAGGACGGCACACAGCCTGGCTTTAGGCATTTGGTAAGACTGGTCAAATCTAGAACATGGGAGGGGCTTTCTCCCCGGACCAGCTTCATATCCTGTCCGCTTTACGAAACATGACATCCACGGATCCTGTGGGCATTTCAGAGAAGGAATTCAGAGCCCTTTTTGTTATGGGTGCATTGTAATTATCCACACTCAGAATGGCATTTGTTATTTGAACCAGGATTCTGGCAAGAAGTTAATAGAAATCTTTATCACCTGGCGACAAAGAAAGATAAAGCGGCCTTGAAACTCTTGGCCCCTGCACGAGTTATATTGGAAGCTCTTTCTCTTAATGCAGAGAAAGCACGTTCCACTCACACCTCAGAGTCTGCAAACGGCTGAAACACTTTCTCCAGTGAAGATCCTGATATCCTTTCCCAGGCAAGGCTACCGGGTTTCACCTCAAAGCTGAATCAGCTGTCATTCATGGGATCAAATTGCCAAGCCAAGATGGCTTGCACATTGCTTTTTGGTGCAGAAACCTCTGGGCTTTGTTGGCATGGGAAAAGGACTTTCTATCTAAAATCTTGGGATCTGCCAGCAGCAGAATCTGACAAATCCTCTGCATATTTAAGTTAAAAGCATAGCTGAAGCTTCAGAGGCAGCAGTACAACTAAACTAATTTTCATGTCAATCAACAGTGGATGAACAATTTTTGCAAAGATGAAAGAATGAGCCTGATAAGTTGCAACAGCTCAGTTGACTTCACGCTTGTATTAATTTCCTCTTTCTTAAGTAATGATTGCAGCATTTACTGATTTCAGATCCTTGGCAGAATTAAACCAGGTAAAACCAGGTAAAAAGTGCATCTTGTACATTCTTTTCTTTGAGATCCATAAAAGCTGTATCTTCGCACTGCTGCTGATTCTTGTTTTTCAGATGCTGTCTCTCTATTGCAGCACAACCCCAAAAGACACAGCCACCACATAAATGATGCATAAACCAGGCAGCTATACAGTACAGCGAGGAAAAGCAAACATTGAGGCAAGGGGGAGCTGGGGCAGGGAAAAGGAGAGAAGCAGGAAATGCAGGAAAATCATGCATACAACATAGCAGAAATCAGATACTTTGAAGTATTAGCTATGACAGGAATCACATGAAATGAGTTCTGCATCGTCTGCCAGTTTTGATATATGTCCTGTGGGACTTCAGCTGGAGCACTGAATCAGCATCCTATTGCAGCCAACCACAGTCTTTCCCACAAAAACTTCTCTCCATATTCCACTTGAGGGGAAACCCCAGAGAGCTGACAGTAAAAAAGCTTCACAGGATCTTGAGGAATTTGTAGGCCAGGGTGAAAGGATCAGCCTGACTGTGCTGCCTCATGAAGCAGCTGTTGTTGACAGTAGAAGTCATGGGGTTGGGTGGTGGAACAACTGAGAAGTAAATCTCAGCAAATTTTATTCACGATCCCTTCTTTCCAGACCTCTCACTGTTTCTTTCCTCCTAAGCAGAGACTGCTTTAACCCATGGTGTCTCAGTAACACCCAGCTGAAAATCAGGCACCTGAAATGGTTATGCTGTTCTTCCAAATGTATATGGCAGTCTAGTGTAGGCATCAGGAGCATAATTCATCAGACCAAGGCTGGACATAAATATCTGAATTAGCTCTAGTCTAGACCCCATTTATCATATAATGAAAAGGCTGTTTCTACAAAGCTGTGACACACCTCATGCTAAAGTTGGTACACCAGAAAGTGCTTATTTCCCTCCATTGATAGCAAAGGGAGTTCAGATGGGCTTCAGACATGATCACAAGACTGCAGCCACATACAGCTAATGAGGTCAAGCTCAGTCATTGTTGCTATATATAAGGAATAAAATAATCCAGAAATTAGACTATCACAGTCCAAGATGCCTTGTAGCTGAATTAATACAGTCAAAGTTTAATTAAAAAAAAAAATCCATTTCTCACAATGTTTCAGTGTCTATTTAATATAGAAAACACTCTCAAATGAAATATTACTTTGTAGTATTGCTCTTGCATGTCCACTTGACAAGTCAGGATCTACCACAACCGGAACAGGAGATGTTACATGGACTTTAGGCACAGGATTACTTAAAATGTGTCTATTGCTAGAAATAGGTGTCAACTGCTTGTTTTTAGGAATCAGCTATGCTGCCTTGCCAAGAAAAAAGCTTGTAGTACCTGTAGCCTTTTTCTTCCTCATAGCTTTTTGGGAGCAGCCTGTCCTAACTCCAGCCTGAGGCAAGAAGCCGTCATGAGCAGTGGTGTTCTGCAGGACTCACACCCTCATGTTTTTTCTTCACCACATTAAAAGTGTAAGCATGGCCATATGTGTCATTTCTGAGTTTCTCAGAGCAGAACAAATTTGCAGTGACATGTAAGGAGGGCCTTCAGTACACAGCCTCATTTCTGCACTTATCCACAGGTACAAACCACAGGATTTAACAGGGATGTAGAAATACCCATCTGGATCACCCCAGCAATCATTATTCTCACACTTCAGCAGTGGCAGCATGATATATTCTGTAGGGCAGGTATGCAAATGCCACATAAAAGGGGGGGTTCCTTGAACCATTTATGTTTGTTTGGTCTGTGGGTGCCCCAGGAAAGCTGAGACCCTCTTGCCTGCCCAGAGTGCCAGTGTCCCATTTCGGGGACTCCACTGATCAGTGTGCTGTACTGGAGGGCAGTTTGCCTGATTTGCTCAGGGACATGCGCTGACAATCTATCAGAGCTGAATACTTTATTAAAATTTTAGGAATAGGAGCCCCTCCTGGATCTCCCCACTTTTATCAAGTATGGCCTCTAGCAGCTTTGAAGGACACACACCACATAGCTTGTGGAATACCACACTTTATCAATAAGCAGTCTGATAATAGAAAATTGTAAAAAGCTAAATTTAAAACATTGCAGTTAATAGAAAAACCAAAATTTAAAACAAAAGACAGGCTGTGATTATTTTGAGATAATCTTTCAGCAGACATAGAGGAAGTTTCTTCTTATCCAATAAGCATTCCTATGGAGGAAAAGACAGGTTCAGCCTTGTCAGCTGATCTCAAAATTTATGATCGAGTCTTCCATAACTTCTTCCCATTCTTAACTTTCACACTATTTCTTTAAAATTTGAGAGGACCTTTAGTGACTCCAGTCATACATACTTTTGTTACTGATTGGTGTAAAATTCTCTCACTTTGCTCTTAAATCCCAGAATCACAGAATATTCTGTGTTGGAAGAGACACAGACGGATCATCGAGTCCAACTCTTACACATACGGGGCTCAAACCACGGCCTTTGTCCTATTAGCACCATGCTCTGTCAGGAAAACATTCAGCACATGGCCAGTGAGGGGTGGTACCTTGGAGGCAGGCACACCTGGGAGGTGTCTGTTAACATTAAGCTATAATGAACCAAGTTCATCCGAGGAGAGCAATCTTGCCAGTTGCTGGTTCAGCAGCAATGCCTCTGCTGCCGTCTCCCCTGGCTGGCAGGTGCTGTGCACTTCACTGGCTGCATGATACCATCGAGATCCCCTCCCTGCAAGGATTACAACAGAGCCTGGCTGAGATGTCTCCACTATGCTCTACCCTCCATTTCATCCCTCTCAACATGTGCTTAAGGTTGCAAGCTGAATGTGTGGGGAGTCACTGTGGAATACGTTTCATGCATGCCAACCATATTCCATCCAGGAAGCAACATTTGCATTTCACCCTGTAACTTCTGCATTGTTATAACTTTCATTAGAATTTAAATACAACTTCCCAGTTTTCTCTAATTTCAGCCCAGTAATCTTCCTACAGTGAGTTTACCATTTTCCACAGTCTATTCCCTCTTATACATCCTCAGAATCAAGTAATTTCATTCACAAGTTGAAATTTGCAATAGTGTGACCTCCTTACCTTTTCTACCAAGTCATGCAGGGATTTTATTGGAGTTCTTTCCTTTTTGAATTGAGGCAGTTTACCATGGCTTATAAAACAACATTTGTAACAATATCAATACAATAATAACACTACTGTATGAGTCCTGGCATACTGATATGGTACTTAAAGTATCACAATTGTCTGGATATATTTCCCTTTACCTGACCTTCAGCCATTCATAGCAACCTTGAATACAGAGCATCTGACTCAGCTGCTCTCTCTCTACACCACTAGAAACTGCCTGTCTGCAGATGGCCTTTTCTCTCTATTTCCTTAGACATCTGTCAGCACCCACAGCCCTCTTTCTAATGTATCATCCTTTGACTTATACTTACTTTGAAGAGTAAAATGTTCTTGGTCTAACAGGTATTACAAAGCCATATTCCTCAACAAATAGCATCCTCATTGCATTTTCAAGGATGCATGTGGTTTTGTTTTTCTTGCTGGCCCTGTTACCATCTTCCATTTGGTTTAACTCTCTGTGCTGAGGCAAAAAAAAAAAACCCTCATCAATAATTGGGTTAGGATATTAAAAACATTACACACAATTGTCTTGGCTGCAGGTTTAATGATGTGCTACATCATATCCCTCAGGTCTTGGATACTAAAGGATCTTTAGGTTAGGGTTAGGATCTCAGCTTTCACTGCAAAAAGGGGAACTATCTACCCTTTCCTATTTCAAAGTAAACCTTGAAAACAATATTGCAGCAACAGTAAAAAATTAAAAAAATCTGGAATCGATGTAATATAAAAGGTAGGTTCATGATTTTTGTCATTATACATGACTTTGGTGAGAGCAGAAGGAAGGGAGAGTCATTCTTTATTTCTGAAAGTTTGCAGGGGTAATACTGAGGGTGGAAATTTCTTCTTTGGGAATGTTTTGTCACAAAAGACTTTAGAACAGTAACAATAGCACACTCTCCTGAGTTTGTGTGGATATGAGTAGTCCTACAGTCTCATTTATTCTCTCTACAGATTTGGACCTTGATCTTGAAAGCTATTTATTTTGTATCCATGAAAAGTGCTGCAGTGATATGCAGTAGTGGGATGGACAGGTAAGAAGCCCTCACTGTTCAAGATGACAGATCTTGCAGCTAAGCAAACTGAGTGCAAAAATTCAAAGTAATTTAGTTTGTCTATATTAAATTTGCCTTTATAGAAATTGCAGAAGTTCAAATATTGTGCTACTAAAGAAAGAGATTACATAGTACAAAATTCCTGTTCACTAGTTGTCATTTACTCCAAAAGTCAAAAGACACACCTCCTCCCACACTCCATCATGGCAACACACAAACACCAGCATGAAAGTAATGAGAGGGATTTTAATGGAAAATCTGAAAGGTTGATACCTCCCTTTCGATTCCATTAGGTGGAGCTCTCAGACAAGAAGAAATGAATGAAAAAACAACCTAGCAGTGGCACACTTGGGAATTATTAGTACTGTACTATGTGGGTATTCTTTCCCTGCCAAGAGTTCTCTTTTCTTGATAGAATTCATTTTTATCCAACTAGAACTCTTAGTACATGCTTTCAAAACTACTATTACTCAGCAACCTGCCTGTACAACTAGGTTCTCATTAGCTTAACACATTACTGAGATCAAGCTGCAAATTTCGGAGGTAACTGAAGGCTGCATCATTGGTCTCAACATAAATAACCAGACAGACGAGGAAACAGCTATGGAACAGGAAAGAAAAGCAGATAAAGAATTTAAAAACAATTTATGAAAATCAGAACATTCTAGCAAGTTATTGACCTTTAATGATAGAAATTCACTGACATTAATGGTGCAGGATTCAGCTGAAAACGTTGTCATGCAAAGACAAGGGCATAAATCAAATGAAAAAGGCAAAGTGCTTGCTACCTGATTTTCTGATGCTTTTTCATTCTAGTTTCTGCTCTTGTTTTGACCTCATACTTAACATTTACATTCTTGAAAAGTTTTGGAGAAGCCCTCCCAATTCCTGCACAAAGGGAAGGATGAAAATAATTTTGTGTAAAGCTCTATATGAGGAAAGGACAGAACACTGATTCCATATTTTCAAGACTATTGGCTCTTATACTACTCGTTTGTTATGTGCAGTAACTTAGAAATGTCAATACTTTTGCCAAATAAATTCCTGCTTTTGAAAAAATTGGAAAAACAAAAACAATGTTATAAAGAATATTATCTGAATTAACAGAAATTAGCAGAGATTGTCCAGAAATATACGGAAGGAAAGAGTCTGAACTGTTTCTTATTAGATTCTACACCTTAGTTAAGAGAAATTGTTAACTTAATTTAATCAATTTAACTGTAATCAAATCTTGCTAGTTTTATCTTTTATAAAAGCAAACATGACACATTTGTAACCAACAATTTCAGTAAAGCCTGGCCTATCTCCTAAATTTGTCCTTGGTACAAAAATATGATAATTTAATGACATCTGAGGTACGATTCTGGAAGGTGGTTTGTATTTTGTGTTTGAATATCATGTCTGGTTTCAGATTTTCCAACAAAATCTTCTGCAGACACTTGAATAGTCTGCAAATCTGTTCCATCTTCAGACTTTTTAAAACCTGTACTCTATTGCACCAAAACCACCTTTAGCACACAGTGCTAAAATAAAAAAAATACAAAAAAAAATGAGGCATGAGAACCAACAACTTCATTTCTGTGTTGAAATCAGTTGGCCTCAATATTTGTCTGGCTTTGCTTTTACACATTACTCTAGATTTGCTTCACCAATGTAAAAAGAAGCCTTCTCTAAGTATTACAGGCTGCTGCAATGTAAGAAGAGTTTTTTCCTCCAACACTGAAGCTTTCTCCCTCACTTCCATATTCTGATCTGCACAATTCCTGAGGAATGTTTTGCAACAAGGAGTATCTTTTAAGCTTTTAATTTTTCCCACAGGCACCTGCCACTGACATTAGAAAGGGGTCACAGGTCAGACCTTTCTTTCTTGGCACAGATGACATGGAGCAGGATTGTTTTGGTCATACTGAGCAAAGAACACTGCTTCTGGTGCCTTGTAGCGTCCACAACTTGTTTGAAATGCAGAAGGCAGAAAAAGCCAAAGCATCAGGAGTACATCTAATTTTTAACTTTCCCTTTCCTGCCTTCAGGATGGCTTTAATGACTACAGCATGGGTAGGCAGTTTTTTCAAGTTTTTGTCACTGTTCCTCTTTCTGCTGACAATACATATCTGTGCTTTGATATGCTCCATTCTTGGTCATATATGGCCACTTATAGCCTCTACTATACTTACCCTGGGACCCTTACCTCTAATGGAGGGAGTTATTATTATCCCTATTTTATGTCTTCAGGCTACGTGATTTCTTCAGCATTATCCGTGGAGCCCAGGGAGAGTAGGAAACTGCACCCAATTCTGATACATTCCAGCTCTGCCCATGAACTACACTTCAAGAGAAGGTAACATTACACAAAGAGGTGAGTGTAGGTCTGATTTAAACTTCAAGGGTGGGAATGTAGGTTATGGCAGTCTCACCCCGCTTGCCTAGATTCCAGAGAGAATGAAGCAGGAGAAGGGCCAAGATGGTGCAGAACTGTATTTTGGTGGCCCACAATGAGGCTCTGATAAAGGCAGATTCCATTCCATTTCTGTAGGCAGAAAGCACAGCTGGTGAGATTCATCTGGCTAGGCATGGCAGAAACAGCGCACCCGTTTTCCCAATGTAAACCAAAATGCACTTTCCAAGTCTGAATTTTTTCCACCAAGAGCTTGTTTTTAGGAGACAAATATATTTCTTTGGAAATTTTCCCACAGAAAATTCTCAACAATCCACTATATGCTCCCTTTACTCCCCTCCTGCTTTCCAGTGTCCGTGTCCTTGAGATGTGAGAATGTTTGCTTTTCTGTGATTCAGTATTTCCCTAAAGTACAGCGTGGTTAAAAGAGAGGCAAACTTAACTGCCGATATTTCCATAAAGTTCAATTAAAAGTGCCAAGCTATTGTGACTAGCTTTGTCAAAATCTGGGTGCTAATCTGTGCAGCAAACTGTGCTTCTTTCACAAAATGCTGATGAGGAACGGCAGGATGTTGCTTCTCAGGAGGCTGCAGGCACACAAACCTTCTGTCTGGATCTCCTCAGCTTGCATCTGACCCATGCACCTGAAGCTGAGCTGCCCCTTGGAAAGGAGAGTCTGAGAAGAGAGAAAGTGCACATGCTCTGGGCTCAGAAGGGAGACAGTGTGATCTTGATAGGAAAATAGCATTTACACAGCCAAAATTCTCATCTGTTACTGATCATGCTGCACTGTTATCTTTCTTTTCTTCACCCGAAAATCAGGCACGGTGCTTTGAAGCGAACATAAATCCACTTTTCTTGACTTCTTTTCCGATCTTTTTGGAAAAGTGCTCAGTGTACTGTGTATCCCAATATGGTTTCTTTTTGAATATCTATTTCAGAAAACACACTCCTACTGCAGCACAGTGCAGCCGAAAGCAATGAAGAGGAAAAAATAATAAAATCCTTAAAGACAGATATGGCATTCTGAGTTCTATACTTGGGTCAAACTTGAATCTGAAAAGCTTCTTTGGACCATCAAAAATATTTTCTCCCAGTCTCACAATAGATTATTGGAATGTTAGAAATTTCTGCTAGTAATTATGTTTGAATAAGTTGAATTAGACGAATTCATTATACTTCTTAAACCAAATTTTTATTTACTCTGAATAAATACAGTCTCCTATTTAGTAGCAGTCTCCTCCTCCTCCTAAACTTCATTAAAACCTCAGTCTGTCAGTGGCTGGACATCCACTAGTAAAGATAGGTGCTTTGAGAGGCTCCTGAGGTGCCGTGATAAACAAAGCTTCCCAGACGAGTTACATGTTTCTCTCAGGACTGATCTGTTCAAAACCTGGTAATCCTGCACATTTGTTTAAACAAGTGGTTCTGTCATGACCAGCCCTGACCTACTTTTCCCAACGCCTTATTTGTTGCACACGTTTTGCCTTTCCGCTGACTATACTCCAAACACAGACTGCCTTTTGCTATCTCTTAGAAAAAATGCTCAAAGCAATGTGGGCTTTGGTGGCAATTGCTGAGGGGACACCAATGCCACTCTGTTACTCAGAGAAAAAGGTGCAACATATTGCCAGCACCCATCAAGCCAGAAGTATTAACATGCTCCTCAAGCAAGCTTGGGATTCATTTCTCTTAGCTGGCCAGTTTGACTTCTTATGGCATGGAAACAGAGGAGCAAATTGAACATAAACATGGGACTCCTGCAAAAAGAAAAATCTATAGAAGAAAATATAAATGCTGTTAAAGGATAACACCATTTAGCAGTGACCACATCTAACCTCTCTTTACTACTATCAAGAGACAGATACAAGACAAAACCAGTTCACTCTCTGCAGAATACATTTTTCCTCATCTTTCAAACAGATCCAGGATAAAACCTTTTGTTAGGTATACCGATATCTTTCACACTGCACATGGGCTATCCTTTTTTTTTTTTTTTTTTTTTTCCCCAGGACATCTTTCTGCTCTTTAAATGACAGCTTGATTGTTAGAGCCAATCTCCATCACAACAAAACTGTGCATCTAGTGGTTGGGTAAGTGGAGCAATTAGTCCTAAAGTACAGTTATGTGGTCACTGGCTAGAGAAAATGATTTAAAGTTGAAAGGATTCTGTTTTGATGTCCAATACCCAAATATTTAACTCATTAGGGATTCTCTAAAGGTGCATGCAAAAACGAAAGCTTCTCCATCAGCTTTTCCACCGAACTCAATAATGATGCTGGGCAACTCCTAGGAATTTTCTAAATAGTTCACCTTGGCTTTGGTTTTCAGTAGAGATTTTTCATTCCAAATGTATGATATAAAGGGACAGGTTTTATTTCAGTGCAAATAAAAAATCTATAACCCAAGGTATTTGTAAAATGTTTGTGTAGGAGTGGCAAGGATGGGGGGAAGGGAAGGGAAGGGAAGGGAAGGGAAGGGAAGGGAAGGGAAGGGAAGGGAAGGGAAGGGAAGGGAAGGGA
>VZUI01059407.1:0-13975 GCA_013401135.1 Cettia cetti
CCGTGCTGGGGACACACCTGGGCCGTGCTGGGGACACACCTGGGCCGTGCTGGGGACACACCTGGGCCGTGCTGGGGACACACCTGGGCCGTGCTGGGGTTTGGGCTCTGCACAGGGAAAAGGGGCCAGGCCTGGGTCTGGTCTCTGGGTGGGATCTGTGTGTCCCAAAGCAGCCCCTGCAGGCTCAGCACAGCCAGGGGTGTCTGAGCAGCTCTGCTCTCTGAGCATTGTCTGCCTTATGGAAAGTTCTGTGCAATTGTTCATCTGTTGTTATTCCTCTCTCCAGTGTGCTGTTGCAGTAGTTGAGGTTGTGTTTTTATGGGCATAAATTTAATATTTTTTTTAAAAAAAGGATTTTTAACTGTGGCCTTTGCTGCCCCACGTCATCTGACTTGGGAATATCGTGTGCATTTCCCTGTGCAAAGCATGACAAAAAGCTTTCCCCTTTCTTTTTTGCTCTGGGAAATGAGGGGCAGCTGTATGGTTCTCCAGTAGGATTTTGTTGGGTTGAACTGCCAAAAAAAGATTTTCTGATTGTTAAATTTAAGCACTAACACCCAATGTGTCCTTAGGATTGCAGTTCCAAGTTCTCAGTCAGTCTGGATGATGTCAGATTGGTTTGTTTGGGGTTTATTAATTAATGATAAAAGGGAATAGGAGTTCTCTCCTGCAGGATTAGCGGTGGTGATGTGATTCTCTCTCTGGCCACAGGGCAGAAGCAGGTTTGGAACCCTGCAGTGGAGAGCCAGGCACTGCTGCAGCTGGCCAAGCTGTGCCAGGATCACACCTTGGTTGGGATGAAGTTGCTGGAGAAAGTCTCCTCTGTCCCCTGTGGGGAGCTGGCGTGCAGTGAGTAACTGGCAAATCCTGCCTGGTGTAACCTGTGTGTAACTAACTGGGTTAAACCCCAGCTCCAAGGGGAGGCTCTGCTGCTGATCTCAGATTTGATACTCAGCTGCTATCAAAATTCAGCTAGAACAAAATTCAGATTTTTGTGCTAAGCAGGAGGTGGGAAATGCAGCCAGGGAGTGACCTGAGCTGTTGTGCTTTGTTACAGAAGGGGCATTGTGGCTTTGTTCACATTCATCACAGTTAGAAACTGAATTTTTCAAACCCAATGCAGAGCTCTTGCCCTTCCTTTCCCAAGTGCAGAGCTGGCAGGCAGTGCAGTGATGATGTGTTGCACATTTGTCAGCTTTTGCTGTGGTTTGTGTGCGTTTTGTGTTTTCTCTTCTGGAGGAGGCAGTAATTCACTTCCTCAGCCCTTTATCTGGAGTACCAGCATCGTTCTGCTCTTCAGTTACAGAGCTGCTGATCCTGGCCCACAGCTGCTTCAGCCTGACGTGCCACATGGAGGGGATCACTCGGGTGCTGCAGGCTGCTCGGCTGCTCACCGAGGAGCACCTGGCCCCCAAGGAGGAGTATGGGCTGGTGGTGAGTGTCTGTGGGGCTGGGAGGGCTGGCTGTGCCTCTCCAGGGCTGGCTGTGCCCTCTCCAGGGCTGGCTGTGCCCTCTCCAGGGCTGGCTGTGCCCTCTCCAGGGCTGGCTGTGCCCTCTCCAGGGCTGGCTGTGCCCTCTCCAGGGCTGGCTGTGCCCTCTCCAGGGCTGGCTGTGCCCTCTCCAGGGCTGGCTGTGCCCTCTCCAGGGCTGGCTGTGCCCTCTCCAGGGCTGGCTGTGCCCTCTCCAGGGCTGGCTGTGCCTCTCCAGGGCTGGCTGTGCCTCTCCAGGGCTGGCTGAGCCTCTCCAGGGCTGGCTGTGCCCTCTCCAGGGCTGCCTGAGCCTCTCCAGGGCTGGCTGTGCCTCTCCAGGGCTGCCTGAGCCTGCCCAGTGTGGTTCAGCTGCTGGGGAAATGTGCTGCTCTGTGTCCCTGGGCTCTTGTGCATCTTGAATTTGTGCTTTGAGGGCACTCCTGGAGCCTGGGCCGTGCCCAGGGGAGCGGTGTCGGTGCTGAGAGCATCACTGCCTGTTTCTGTGGATGGAACCGTGCCCTTGCAGCTCCCCGTGGGGGAGAGGCAGTTTGGGTTGGTTCAGGAGCACCCCGTGGCTCCAGGGGAACATTGCAGTGCCTGGCACAGCCCTGGCAGGGACTGTTCCCCCTCCTGGAGCTGCCCAGGTGCCCTGGCTGTCCCCAGGTGCGCCTGCTGACCGGCATTGGCAGGTACAATGAGATGAGCTACATCTTCGAGCTGCTGCACCAGAAGCATTTCTTCGAGGTGCTCATGAGGAAGAAGCTGGACCCGGTAGGGGAGGGACAGAGGTGCAGGGAATTGTGTGGCTGCATCAGAAACTGGTGTCCATGCAGGGTGAGGCCGGGCATTTCACCTCCTGAGTCAGGTTTCATAGAGATAAATTAATGCTGGGGTTTATTCTCATTTTAGTTGAACCATTTTTTCCTAATTAGTTCAGGGCTACAACGAGGGCAACATTGAAACTTAAACTCAGCATTGTCAGAGTTTTCACGTCCTACTTTGCTTTTATTTGCAGTTATGCTTTCATGGGGGGTTTAAAAGCCATGAATATTCACAGCTTTGTTTAAATAAGCCATAAAGCAATGTCACCTTTTGACATTTGCATGTGCAGAATCTCACGGGCGCTGGATTTTCATACCCAGGGGGGCGCGGGTGCGGGCTACTGGTGGGTTTTGGGGTTCAGTGGTCGCATTTTGGGGTGCGGTGGTCAGGTTTTGGGGTGCAGTGGTCAGGTTTTGGGGTTCAGCGGTCACAGTTTGGGGTGCAGTGGTCACGGTTTGGGGTGCGGTGGTCACGGTTTGGGGTGCGGTGGTCACGTTTTGGGGTTCAGTGGTCACAGTTTGGGGTGCAGTGGTCACAGTTTGGGGTGCAGTGGTCATGGTTTGGGGTGCGGTGGTCGCGTTTTGGGGTGCAGTGGGTGCCGGTGCCTTGGCGGCCCGGGCCGTGCTGAGCGTGCCCCGTGTGCCCAGAGCGGGACGCTGAAGGCGGCGCTGCTGGACTACACCAAGCGCTGCCGGCCCGGCGACAGCGAGAAGCACAACATGATCGCGCTGTGCTTCAGCATGTGCAGGGAGATCGGCCAGAACCACGAGGCTGCTGCCTGCACCCAGCTCAAGCTCATCGAGAGCCGGCCCTGGGGTGAGCGGGGCCGCGGGGACGGGGGGTTCCTTGTGTCCTCAAACACCCCCGGGGGCTCCTGCCCTGAGCAGTGTCCGGTGCTGTCAGAGGGGTGACATCAGGGGGTGACATCAGGGGGTGACATCAGGGCTCTCTCCTGATGAACGTTCCCGTGGTGCCTCCTTGGAGCAGGTGCAGGCACAGGCAGGTTCCCCCAGCCCGCAGGATGTGCCACGGTGGCTCTGCAGGGTTTGTGTCCCTGTGACAGCCCCGGGGTGAGCTCTGCAGGGTTTGTGTCCCTGTGACACCCTCGGGGTGAGCTCTGCAGGGTTTGTGTCCCTGTGACACCCTCGGGGTCAGCTCTGCAGCCTGGGCACCTGGGGCTGTGCCCAGGGGTTTCTGAAGGGATCTGGCCATGGGCACTGCCCAGATCTGCCACAAATGTGTGCCTGGGGCTTTTTCCAGTCTCCAGTCACTCGACCAGGCTCCAGCAAAGCTTTGATCCATTCCCTGGACAGGCAGCCTGTTCCTCCGTGCTTTTTTACTACAGAAATTTTGGTTTAGCTCGTTGGTGCTTTATGAGAACACCAGGGACAGACATGGCACTGGGAGGGAGTTTTAAAAGTAACTTACTTTGTCACCTATATAAATTCATTGCTTATTCCTTCTTTTTTCCTGTTCCAGAGGAGTCTCTTCAGGATGTTGCAAATTTAAAGAAGCTGCTGCTGAAAGCTGTGACTCTCTTCATTGATGCAGCAGAAAGTTACTCCAAGGTAAAGTGGGATGGGATGGGATGGGATGGGATGGGATGGGATGGCTTGGAATGGAATGGAATGGAATGGAATGGAATGGAATGGAATGGAATGGAATGGAATGGAATGGCTTCTGGGCAGCCTTGGGAGCGCAGGGGGAGTGGGCTGGGCTGGGCTGGGCTGGGCTGGGCTGGGGGAACACTCAGAGGTGTCCTGGGGAGGGTGTGCAGGGTGCAGTGCAGGAGGGAGCTGTGTCTCTGCAGCCCAGCAGCACCAGTAGCACCAGCAGCTGAGTGTGCCATGCTGGCCCCTGCTCAGGCTTTACCCCCTGTGGGTTCCCTGCTGTCAGAGCAGGGACCATGAGCTTCATTAGCAAGGATAGAACAAATAAAGGAGTTAAACCCAAGTGTAGTTCTGATGGAGGTATGGTGGGAATGAAGCTCTGTGTGAGTGATGGGATGCGATGGCTGTGAGGCTGCAGTGCTGTCAGTCACTGCAGAGCTCCCAGCTGCTCCCAGGGACGTTTCCAAGCTCCCCAGAAGCTCTCGGGTGCTCTGTTGCAGGACTCGTGCGTGCGGCAGGCGCTGCGCTGCCGCCGCCTGACGCGGCTCCTGACGCTGCAGCTGCACTTCCTGGGCTCGGGGCACAGCACCAGGATCATCAACCTGGGCAGGCAGGAGCTGCCAGGGGCCATCCTGGCCTTGCCCAGGTTCTACCAGGTGAGCTGGGCTCCCGTGGGCACTGCAGTGCCCGCACTCAGCTGCTCCTCCTGGCCTGAGCCCCGTGGCTCTCACCCCACCTTGTATCCCGTGGGACGGAGGGGCAGCACCCAGGGGATGGCTCCCAGTGCCCAGGGCAGGGCTGGATGGGATTTGGGGCAGGAATTGTTCCCTGGCAGGGTGGGCAGGGTGGCACAGGGTGCCAGAGCAGCTGGGGCTGTCCCTGGGTCCCTGGCAGTGGACACTGGGGCTGGAGCAGCCTGGGCTGGTGGGAGGTGTCCCTGCTCGGGGGCTGAGCTTGTTCAGTGCTTTGTTACCCTGTGTGTGTTTCACAGCTGCACTCAGGAACAGCAGCAAGGGGTGGGTCAGAGAGATCCCCAGCAGAGTCTGGAATGTTCTCTCCTTGCAGGCTGCCATCGTGGCCGAGGCCTACGAGTTCCTGCCGGACTGGGCCGAGGTTCTGTTCCAGCAGGTGATCACCAGGGGGGACTTCGTGTACCTGGAGGAGTTCAGGCAGCAGCGGCCGCTGCGGCCCGGCCTCTTCGAGGAGGTGGCCAAGAGGTGAGCGAGGCTCTGGGGGCAACCCTGAACTGCCCCGGGCCCTGAGAGGGGCACCAGGAAAGGCTTCAACTGTGCAGCCCCACACCCTTCAGGGGCACGGGCCACACGAGGGTCTTGAGATACAACTCCAGAGTGGTTTGGGTGGCAGGGACCCCAAATCCCACCCAGTGCCACCCCTGCCATGAACAGGGACCCCAAATCCCACCCAGTGCCACCCCTGCCATGGCAGGGACACCTCCCACTGTCCCAGGCTGCTCCAGCCCTGTCCAGCCTGGCCTGGGGCACAGCCAGGGATCAGGGGCAGCCACAGCTGCTCTGGGCACCCTGTGCCTGCCCACCCTGCCAGGGAAGGATCTGTTGGTGGGTTTGGTCCTGAGCACAGCGTGGAAGTTGCTCTGATTCAGCCTCGTCCTTGGGCTGGACAAGGAGGGAGCTCAGGCCTGGGCAGGGCAAATCTTTAAAATCAATCAGAGCATATGAACAACCAGGAGATCCAAATGCAGGTGTTGAGGGCAACCTCTTGTTGAAAATGTCACTCCTGCAGGCCCGGAGCAGCAGTCTCAGGGGCCTGGGAAGCTCCTGTGTGTCAGTTCCTTTGCAATTGTTGCAGGGTCAAACAGCAGCCCCCTGCAGACGCTGCCCTGAGGAACCTGAAGCGGTTCCTCAGCCACTGTGAGGACATCTACACCTACTACAGGCTGGCCTACGACCACAAGTTCTATGACGTGGTGAACTCCCTGCTGAAGGACCCCCAGACTGGCTGCTGCCTCAACGACCTCTTATCCAACTGAATTCCAGCTGAATTCCAGAGCAGGACTGCAGGGTCAGTGCTGATTAACACAGATTTTATCAATGACCTGCTCAGGGCTCTGCTGCTCTGCAGAAATGACTCCAGAAAACTGGACAGGGTTGTAAGTATTTAAAATGCTGAGACTGTCCTAACCTAGAATTGTGTTGTATAATAAATCTGTAGATCTCATTGTTTATAAATTACTTGAGTCACCAGCAAATGCTGACTGGCCCAGGTGTGGGGGTGAAGCAGAGATCCAGCAGCTCTTTAAAGGAGGGGCATGGGGAGGGAGCACCCCAGGAATTGTCCAAAGGGGCTGAAAGGTGTGCAGGATGTCCAGGCAAAGGGGGTGGAATAAGCAGAATCAGTGAAGGTTTCAGGTAGAATAATGTGTTCTTTGAGTCCAGTCTGGTTTCTAAAGTCTTGCACACTCCTAATTCTGCTTAGAGTAAAAGAAATAAGAGCAAATGTATTTTTACAGTTATTAAATACAAATTCCTTTCCAGGCCCAAGCCATGGGCACTCCCCCAGCACAGCTCAGCTTTGCAATTCTCCTTCTTCAGGTATTTTTCCTGTCAGGCCCCAAAAGAACTGCTCCAAGGCCAGCCTGGTGAAGTCCTCAATAGTGATTTTTATTAAATTAGTTGCTTTATAAAACATTGCAGATGTTGTAATTGTTAACATAACAATTTGCCCAACTGTAGGAACTGCTGCAGTTTGCTAAGCAAGTTTGTTTTTTAATGAAAGAGAACGGCCGAGTTGTGAGAGACCCACCACAGCCCAGGAGAGCCCCAAGGAAGTCCTGTGGTTTGGTTTTTTCTTTTACACTTAACCCCTTAATTAACTGTTAAAGAACACCCAACCCAGACAGCTGCATTAGTAGAAATTTAAATGAATGGAACTAAACTTCATCCTGGAGACACAAGTGGGTTTTGCCTTGCCCTGCCCCACCAGGTGCTGTTCAGGTGTCAGGCTCTGGAGCAGTGGCTGTCCCAGGGGCCACGCTCCCAGGTGCAGTATTCCATCCACACTGAAGTTAGCAGTTCCCTTCCCAAAATACTGAAATCCTCAAGCTCTAACTCAAGACAAAGCGACTGGAACTCTACGTGCACACCCTGCCCTTGCTGCAAACTGCTCGTGCTCAGCCCTGGCCCTGGAGCAGGGACAGTTAAGGCCATGTCATGGAGCTGTGCTGGTTATAATCCTTCACCTTGTTCCAATTCCCAACGGAGGGGCTGTTGCTGTGACAGCAGCAGTGCCCAGGATCAGAATTTTGGGTTTTTAACTGCAATTTCCAGACCTTTTCCCTTCTACCCCCGCCCGGAGCTTCCGCCCGGCCCCGGCACCTCCAGCCCCCAGCACACAGATACTGCAATTCTGATTGTAGCATTTGGCAGAATTTAGAGGAAGAAAGGTTGTGCTACATGTTTAAGGGATTATGGGCAACAGAAAGACAACAGAAGGGAGATAAATGTCACATGAAGTCTTCAAAGTCCTGTACGTACTCGCCGTCGTAGCCGCCGTAGTCGGCCAGGTCGTCTTTCATGGTCGCCTTCAGCCCCCCACCAGGCACAACCCCTTTTTTCTTCTTTTTGGCTTTATTCTGTGCCAAGAGGGTGAGGATGGTTATTGGGACAGGCCCAGAGCTCTGTCCTGTCCCCAGCTGGGGTCAGCCCAGTGGCACTGAGCACTCCCAGCCCCTGCACTGCCCGTGGCCCTGCCCACGGCTTCCACCCCACGCGTTTGCTCTTCCAGGAGAGCTGTGACAGGTCCAGGTGTCCCCAGCTCCCTGCACCACAGCCCTGCCCCCTCTGCCTTTCATCCTCCTTCCCCTGGACTCAACAAGTAACTAACAAATGCAGGGGAGCCCCGAGCAGGGGCTGTGATCCCTGAGGAACAGCTCCAGTCTTACCTTCTCTTGTTTTTGTTTTTCACTGCATAATACTGTCAGAGTGTTTGTGATCTTTTTCAAATCATCCACCTCCACTGCATCAGGGGAAAAAAAAAAAAAAGGAAAAAAAAAAGATTCTTGATCAATGTTGTTCTTATAAGGCAGTTAAATAACATCCACAGTCTCTAAAGCTAGAAATAAGCATTAGGGTAACTATGGGCAATCACTTGATTTAAATCAGCAGAACACAGAGTGGGTGGTTCTGGTCCTTACAATCCCAACAACGATTCTAGCTGGTTCTTGGAAGCCTGAGCATTGCAGAAGGTGAAACTTGCAAATGAAGTTACTAAAGACAAGATTCTTACTGAGACATTTGAACAGTAAAATATGGAGACAGTAAAATACAGTCATGTACCAAAAGGAGCACTGGATTAACAATAAATTATGATGTTTATCAATAAATGGTGCAAGAGGCAGGAGGTCCCTCCTGTGAGGAGCTCTGGAATCCCTGTGAGATGGAAGCTGCCAGCTGGGATGAGGGATGGAGCCAGCTCCAGCTGGGATTGAGTTACCCCTGACTGAAGGACAGCTGGGAACAGGGCAGGGAAGCAGGGCAGCCACTGCTCCAGCCACCAGGGCACTGGGAAAAGGAGCTTCCATTACTTCATCTCTGTAGTTACATGCTGAATTCCAGAACAGTTAATCTGCAGTTCCAGAATTACATGAACTCGATTTTGTAACAGTTCCCCTCCAAACGAGGCACTCAAATTATCCACCTCAGAGAATTTACTCTAATTATTTTAGAAATGGCTTCGAGAAAAACATGCAGGGTTTAGATCAGCATAAAAATTGACACTTTTTAGATGACTGTGCCTAACCAACGTGCAGAAAGAGCAACTCCTGCCCCAGGGGAGGGCCCTTAGTGGGAAGGGAATGTGCAGGCCCTCAGGGTGGTTGCTCTGGCCCCCCAGAGCAGGGCTCTCTGTGCTCACAGGAGATGCAGACGTCCCGCAGCAGCGCTTCCAAGAAGCCGGCGTAGTGTAGCGACTTCTCGTACTGTGTGATCTTCTCCTTCAGCAGCTTCCCGAATTCCGTGAAGTCATCTTTGGAAGAGGGGTTCATGGCATCTATTCCACAAGTGCTATTTACACCTGCAGGGACAGGAGGGGTGTCCTGAGCGGGAGCTGTGAGCTCCGAAAGGGGACCCAGCTCCACCTCCCCGAGCTCTGCTCCCCCTGCAGCCAGGGCCCATCCCGGGCCTCACAGGAAGGGGGAAGGAAGTTTGCTGCAAAACTCAGCCATTTCATAGAATCCCCGAGTGGGCTGGGCTGGAAGGGACTTAAAGCCCCTCCAGTGCCACCCTGCCAGGCCAGGGACAGCTCCCACTGTCCCAGGCTGCTCCAAGCCCATCCAACCTGACCTTGGGCACGTGCAGGGGCCTGTGCCAGGGCCTGCCCACCCTCCCAGGGCACAATTCCCCCCAATATCTGACCTAACACTGCCCTTTGCCAGTGGGAAGCCATTCCCCTTGCTCTGTCACCCCACACCCCTGTCCCAAGTCTCTGTCCAACAATTTTTAAAGCTGAGTCAAGCTCAGTAATGTGACCCAGCTATTCCTGTTCTCTGGACAGCCTGCAGCAGGAACCCCTTTTCCCCTGAGATGAACAGCCCCTGCCTCAACCTCCTGAGTGCAGAACTGCATCCAGAGCACTCCCCTGAGCACAGCCTCCCTGGAGCTGAACCATTCACCAGCAGCAAGGCAACGCTTCCAGGTGTGAGGAATGCTGCTGAGCACAGCATCCCTGCTGCTGCTGTGCTCTCAGTGCCAGGAGCTGTGTGAGCTGAGAGCCCGTGCCTTGCACAGCCCCAGAGTCTCAGGGGTGATTCCTGCTGCTTCAGCTCACCGAAGGTTTCCTTTGCCAGCTCCAGGTCTGACTCCTCTTGTAACTTCTTTAGCCGTAGTTTGTCTGCCAACTGCTCCTCTGGTGTGAGCTCCTTCTGTTCCTCGGGTGCCTCTAACTGCAGGGAAAGCACACAGGGAGAAGGGGCAGTTACAGCCACGCTGCCTCCCCAGAGCACTGATCCACCCGCTCTGCCTCCACTCAGGACACGTGGAAAACCTGGAACCCACTCCCTGCAGCCTCAATAAATTGTTCATTCCACAAGGAATGGGAAGAAACACCAAACTCCCACTCCTGCCTGTTCCAGCACGTGCTGCACACGGAGGAACTGGGATAACACTGATCCCATCACTGCTCAAACTGTACAGGAATTAAAGCTCCCAGCCCCAAGAGGATCACGTCCAAGACACAAGTTTGGTGTATCAGATGAATCAAGACCTTTTCAGATCTTGCTCAACCTCCCAAAAACCAAATCAAACCCGCCCTCTGAATTCTATGTGACCCAGAAGAAAAGAGGAGTTACCCTTTTTTTAAGCTCCTCTTGCTTTTTCTTCTGTAGCTTTTCTTTTTCTTTGATTTTTTCTGCTATTTTCTTTTTTTCCGAAACTTTCGGTTCTGTAGAAGGTGGAACAAACACAGCTCTCAGAACTCTGATGGTTTTTCTCTCCCCCCCACAAGCACAGAAAGACTGGAAGCCCCTGAGCTCAGCTCCTGAGCTGAAGAGGTCTCTGTTAAAGCCAGCCCTGCTCAGGTTTGATCCTCACACAGCCCCAGACACATCCAGGGTCTGTTCCCATGCTGATACAGAGCCAGGGCTTATCTTGAAACCTCACCTTGTTTTACCTCTGTCTCCTTCACCTCCTCCTCTTCCTCCTCATCGTCCCAGTTATCCTGCAAAACAGGTAAGATTCTTTTTCAGATACCTGTAACCTCTCCAGTGCCCACAGTCCCACTGATGTGGTGCCAAGTGAGGGAGCCGTGGCAGCTGTGCTTGGGGGGCTTTTGGAGCTGTTACCATGAAAAAGGCAGGTTTTGGTCAAACTATCACCTTGTGTCAATAATTACAACAGCCAGGTCACAAACAGTCCAACACCACCCACATAAACAGGACTTTATTCTCATTTCTGCTATGAGGAGACACTGATCAGCACCCAGGGATGGGCACAGCTGGAGCCCCCCTGGAGCAGCACAGGCTGCTCTGCCCACAGCACCCCAGGGACCCTCTGCTGTGGCGGCAGGGATTGTCTGGGAGGCTACACCAGAGGCAGAGCCCCACGTCCCCTGGGATGTGCTGATCCAGCAGGGAGACACCCGAGTGCAGCCAGCAGCTCACCAGGATAATTGGCACTTGCAGGGGACTCGGCTTCCCTGCCACATTCCACTCAGCTGACTTGAATTTGGAGCAGCATCATTTTAGCTCACATCTAATTAACTATGTTACACCCACTGCTTCAACAGCTCCACTCGGCACCGAGGAGCTGCCTCAGCCCCTGGCCAGGCTGGAGCCAGCTGCAAACTGCAGAGGATGGCTGGGACACAGAGGGCACAGGGACAAGGACTCCCTGCCATGAGATGTGCCCTGACCCCGTCCTGCCAGCCAGGCCTGGTTCATAAACCCAGGGAACCCAAATCCTGCCAGCCAGGCCTGGTTTGTAAAGCCAGGGAACCCAAATCCTGCCAGCCAGGCCTGGTTTATAAACCCAGGGAACTCCAAACCCAGCCAGGCCTGGTTTATAAAGCCAGGGAATCAGTTCCAAACCCTGCCAGGCCTGGTTTATAAACCCAGGGAATTCCAAATCCTGCCAGGCCTGGTTTATAAACCCAGGGAATTCCAAATCCTGCCAGGCCTGGTTTATAAACCCAGGGAATCAGTTCCAAACCCAGCCAGGCCTGGTTTATAATCCAGGGAATCAGTTCCAAACCCTGCCAGGCCTGGTTTACAAACCCAGGGAATTCCAAACCCAGCCAGGGAATCAGTTCCAAACCCTGCCAGGCCTGGTTTATAAACCCAGGGAATCAGTTCCAAACCCTGCCAGGCAGGCCTGGTGCACAAAGCCCTGGCAGGAGCTGCCCCAGAGCCGTGTCCCCGCAGGGATCCAGTGACCCCCATCTCCATGCCCAGCACCTCCAGGCTGTTTCTGTGTCCCTGGGGACCCCAGGGCATCCTCCCCACAGGGCTGGGAGGGGACAAGGGCTGGCACTGCCATGGCAGCAGCACTGCCCCGCTCCCGCTGTGCCAGCACTGAGTCAAGAGATGAAAATTCCCTGGCAGGAGGCCCAACTTCTGGGAAACGTGTGCTGGGGAACACTGAGAGGAGTTCTGTTACCAAAGGTGCTAATTTTAAACCCGGGAAGTTGACGTTTCCCAAAATTAACAGTTACTGCAAGTTCATGACTAAAAACCTTTCCAAAATACAGATCTGCAGACACAAAGCATGTTCCAAACAGTGAGCTATGGTCAGAAACCACCTTGTGCTGCTGCTTTAGACCACGTCACTTCCCCCGTGTGGGGATTTCCCCACGGTGGGCCCTGGCACCAGAGCCTGAGCCCTTGGGAATCCAGCAGGAAGAGCAAATCCAACAAAATAAACCAAAATAAAACACCTTTCCTTGCTGGATCCTCTCTAGATGCAGCTCTGGCACTAAATCCATAATCCCTTGGAAATAGTTAAGCAGCTGCATTCTCACTACGTGTAAGATGCAAAATGTCTTCCCAGTGCCAGAGGCAGGGCTGGATGGACACTGGGCAGGAATTGTTCCCTGGGAGGGTGGGCAGGGCTGGGATGCAATTCCCAGAGCAGCTGGGGCTGCCCCTGCATCCCTGGCAGCGCCAAGGCCGGGCTGGATGGGGTTTGGAGCAGTGGCAGGTGTCCCTGCCAGGGCAGGGTGGCACTGGGTGTGCTTCAGGGTCCCCCCAACCCAAACCAGGCTGGGATTCCACGTGGGCAATGTTTGTTCCTTTATTAAACAGGCAGAGAGCCCCCAGGAGAACCACTCAGGTCCAGTTCTCCTGGACACACTCTCTCCAGCAGGAAAGCTGCTCACTCTCTGAGGAAGGAGGAAAAGCAAATTTCACAGACAGTGTGAGCTTCAGGTGTCTGTACACTCCTGCCAGTCACAACTGTGCCAGGCACACGCACTCCCAGTGCCTGGAGCTGCTGTTCACACACCTGTCCTTGTCCTGCTGCTCTAATGTCACACCTGGACTCTGGGCTGTGCCTACTGCTTAATCTAAGAAGGAAAATTACACACAGAATGACAGAAATTTGGTAACTTTAGGGTTTTAAGAGAAGATGAACTACTTTTTCCGTACTGTTCATGAGAAGAACTCCACCTGAGCCCCAAGAAAAACTCCAGGTGCTTTTCAGAGATTCTGGTAACAGTGTCCTCAAAAGCAGCCCTGAGTCCTCACCCAGTGTTACAGTGTCCCAGGGCTGGAGGAAACAAAAAGATCTTTTTTAGTTGCCTCATTCTACTTAAAGAGCCCTGGGCTGGTTTGGGTGGGGAGGGACCCCAGGGCCCACCCAGTTCCACCCTCTGCCGTGGGCAGGGACACCCTCCACTGTGCCAGGCTGCTGCAAGCCCCATCCAACCTGGCCTTGAAACCCATCTGGGGTGTTCTTTGTGCAATCCCTGGCATCCCTTGGCATTATCCCCATGGATATGGAGCAAAGGGAGGTTTGTGTGGCACCAGCACCGAGCCAAGGGCAGCTGGAGCCGGGCAGGAGCAAACAGCCCTTGAGGGAGCTCTGCCTTCAGAAGCACCAGGAATGCTCATCCACGCGTTTTATTCCCACTCCCGTGCAGACACCACGCTGGAACACGGCAGAGTCGCGCCTGGCGGTGTGTGGAGGAGCAGGAAGATCAGGGCTGGCAGAGCACACAAGTGCCTGGTCAGCAGCACCGACACAGCTCCGCCGTCATTAAACCCGTCCTGACGCCTCCCCACTCACAGCTGGGGACCCGCAGGCTGCAGACCGCGAGGGGAAAGCGCCCGAAAGCCGGGCAGCAGCCGGGCAGCAGCCGGCGGATCCCCCCGACAGCAGAAGGTGCCACTCAAGAGCGTCTGTCTGCGCCCTGCGAGCCCCAGGGCAGCGACACCGGCTGCGGCCACGGACGGCTCGGGTTCTCTTGGCACTGCCACTTGTCACCGTGACCGACCCCGGAGCCGCTGCCGCGCGGGCGGAGCCGCCGGGACCCGGAGCCGGTCCCGCCGCCCGCCGGGGCCCGAGCCCGGCCCGGGGAACCCCGCCCCCCCCCCCCCCCCCCCGCCCC
>VZUI01059410.1:0-27458 GCA_013401135.1 Cettia cetti
AAGGGGGGTTACATTCTCCATTCCAGGGAAAACTCCAGTTTCCCCTGGCAGATACCTGTCTCTAAACCAGGACAAACCGAAAAGTCCTGGAACTACCCTGTAATTCACAGTATTTGGAATCCGGTCCAGTTTTAGTTTTAAGTTCTACTTTACCCAAAATATGGCCTTTATACCTTTTTCAGATCAGCAAAGTTCAATTTTTTGTGTAACTATCCCTGGTTCGACATTCATCATTTGCCAGAACAAACTTTGTTAGTGACATCAAGGAAAGTAAGATGTTGATTGCATTAAAATATTGCTTATGTCAATATTTTTCCTAAGTCCGGGTAACAACATCATTAGAAAACTTGGTGTGCTAATTTGGCCTGGGATAAAGTTAATTTTCTTCATAGTAGGTAGTATGGGGCTGTCTTTGTGTTTCTGATGAAAAAGGTCTTGATAATATAAAGATGGTTTTGTTATTGCTGAGTAGTGCTTACAAAGCATCAAAGCCTTTTCTGCTTTTTGTGCTGCCCTGCCTTTGAGGCGGCTGAGGACGCACAAGAAGTTGAGAAAGGACACAGCTGGGACAGGTGACCCCAAATGACCACAGGGGTCACATGGCATCATGCTCAGGCAATAAAACTGGGGGAAGAAGAAGGAAGTAGGAAATATTTAAAGGGTGTTTTTTGTCCCAAGTCACTTGTCTGTGAGATGGAGTCCTGCTTTCTGGAGGAAAAGTGAATACTTGCCCGCTGATTGGAATCGTGGACTTAATTCCTTGTTTTGCTTTGCTTGTGCAGGTGGCTTTTGCTTTATTTACTAAACTTTGTCTTTATGCCAACCCACAAGTTTTTCATTTTAACTGCACCAATTCTCTCCCCCATTACTGTTACTGTGGAGGAGTGAGGGAGGGACCATGCAGGGTTTTGTTTCTGGCTGGTGTTAAACAATGACACTCAGTAATCTTAACAGGAGCTTGAGAATTCCTGGATAGAAATTGCACATCTGTTCTGTGCTAGCTGTTGGTATGCTGAGAAAAGTTTTGAGGTGGAAGGCACACTTTTTTTTCCACTTTTTCCGCATTGTTATAACGTATTTGTAACCATCCCTTAACTAAAGGTTTCACTTTAGATTTATATCTAAATGTAAATGTGCATACATATATATATTTGTATTATCAAGTTAAATAAACACCGTTTGTGTTTTCTGATCATGGCTGCTTCTTAAGATTTTGTAAAACATAAGTAAAGCGTAAGTTGAATAAGGCACATGCATGCACACACATTTTGCTTGGGACTAGAAGGGGGTTAAATGATGTTTGAATAGTTTCTCTGTTCCGTAAAACAATGAACGCTGACATGTATGTAGAAAAAATGAGCCTAAGGACTAATGGCTTGCAGTCGTGAAAAAGGGGTATCAGAAAATAAACCAGAATGAGGATAATTCATCTTCTTCAGACTTCAAAGTTTCAGAGAATGTTGAGGAGATTTTAGCCTATCAAGTTACCTTTGTCAGTTCAAGAACACATTTCATATTGCAACAATTGCTATTCATGACTGTCCATGAAAGAACTGGCAATGCTGTTTATAGAGTATTGAATTATTCTTCTTTCTTCATCCCAGCCTCTGATTTTCATACATGTATTAAGTTTTACCATTTTGCCAGACACAGTGTTAGTACGGTAGGCAGGCAGAGATAAGCTAGAGATCATTTTTCATTTATTCTCTTTAGGTAAGCATGTTGGAGAGAAAAACTTTTTAGCCTCATCATGTGGGATTATAAAATATTGATTCACTGCTGGTTTAAATGCACATTTAGAGAGTGTAAAAGGTGTTATTTTGTGTACTTTTTTGTCATGGAATATGATGTGACCATGAGTTCCCCTGTTGTTCAAATGGTGAAATGATCTCATGAGAACCAGTTCTAGCACACGTTAAAAAGACCATGAGGAATGAAGGGAACACTGGTGTCCAAAGTCCTCCTGTTGTTACTTATATTAGTTATTGTTAGTAAAGAACAGAAGCTTTCTGTGTTTTGACTCTTCTCTTGCCTTACACTTACACCCTCTGTCAGAGCTAAATACAACTTTCTACTTACCTGTATTTTTCCAAGACCACAAGAAATTTCTTCTTCCCATAATATTGTGTGACGACCACTTATAATAGTGGTCTGTTGGTAAATATTTTTTGAATCTGCTAAGAACATAAAAATTCTCTATTTGGGAAATTGGTCCTCTTTGTATTTTTTCTCAGGCGGAAAAAGTAATTGTTTTTATAGAACAAATTTTTTTAACTTGCCCATCAATTATGTTGAAGTTATGAAAATATTTTATTTCACCTCAACTATGTCAGTTAATACTTGCTGATAAAAAATTTGGAAGTAAATATTCATATTTACTAATGGTAATGCTAACGTTATGTCATGGGTAAAGAAAAGCAGATAATTCATAGAAGGTTGTCATGCTTCACTGAAGCCAAAGAAGATATAGTGATTTCTATGACATTTTTAGATAAGTGGGACATTTTCAACTGAATTTTCTCATTCATGTTGACAATAACATGACAAAAATAAATTGAGAGACTAAGAAACACAGTGAGAGAAAGAGCCTCCAGAGTTTTGGGGTTTTATTTAAAAAAAGGATTAAAGGGAAAGGAAATAAAGTTTCTTAAAATGAAAAGGAATCTTTAATGCCATTTCAAATTAAGAAAATATTTTAAAGTTTATTATCCATTCCAATATGCAGAATTTTGAAACTCAATGATCCTATGTAAAAATGAAAAGAGACAAGAGAATTAAACCAAAATAATGTGGTCCTAATAAAATATTTTGATATGTATGAATTAAACACAAAAGAATAACTCTACATTTACATTTTCCTTAAAAATGGAAATTAGTATATTCCTGAAAAACATTTTAATTTTCAATATTTTTATGTTCAGCAGAAAGGTATTCCTTTTATATCTTTTCAGCAAGAATGGATTACACAGAGCATGCTATTTCCAACATAACAAGAGATAGAGATGTAGATTTAATTCTCATATTCAGGATGGAGCAGAAGCATAGTAAACTTCCTGTTACATCTGATTTCATAAAAGTACAGTATAATCATAAGGCGTCCTTATAGCTAATGTATTCTGTGAAAAATACTCCCTCATAACTTTTGTTCCTAAGAAGATTCTAAGTTCCTAAGAACTTCTTAGGAGTTTGGCTCTACCTATTTGGGATATTTTTGCTGTACAAACTTTAGCAGACAATGTTTCTTGTTGAAAAGAAAATCCTTGATTTATTGAGCTACTTTTCAGAGAATAATTCTCTATATTTTCTTTTTAGTCTCATTGTATGGGATCATAAAATATTGATTCATTCTGGTTTAAATGCACATTTAAAAGTTTAGAAGAGTGAAGTGTGTTACTGTGAAAGGTGGTAAGTCTATATTTCTTTCTTTCTAAATCTTTCGAAGTGATACACTGTGTAGATGGTGAATGGAGCTTTCAATGCAAGGATCTTAAATAATATCTTCATCTGGTTCAGAGGACATTCTCAGTCTCTCATTTAGCCAGATACTTGCAATTCAAATCACCTCCAATTTTATGTGGCCACTCCAGCACATACAGGATCCATATCTATCAATTAGTTCAAACTGTGTAGAAGGCATCTGTCAACTCATGCATCCACAGGAAAAGCTTCTACAAGTTATTTAAAATTATTTATATGATCTAGTTGATTCTACAGAAAGAGCTACTCTACTAGCTGTAATAGCTGCAATTCCCTCATGTTTTTTGTCAAGACTATTTAATTATAAAAACAGTGCTGATCATCTGGTTACAGATAGCAAAGAGAGTTGTCCATACTGTCTAAAATGTTATTGCTGGAGGTATACTTGGTAAAGGCAAGGGTAATCCAGGTTCTTGTTACTAGATCCATTGGGGTGTATTTTTAAGAGTGAAATTACACCAATGATTGGTTGATTGGTACTTGTAAAAAAATCTCTCCCTCTCTATCTTACTTTAGAACAATCTGGTTGCAATGGAAAGCAAGTATGTACCCACTTTGTTATTATTATCTATAATAATATAGCCATGTGAAAGCTTAAAAATATCACTTTGAAAAATGTACAAGGAAAAGAAAAAGAAGGAGCAAGAGTAGAAAGATGTCACCACCTGAGGACCTCATGACAAGACTTGGTTGTTGCAATTTCAGTGCCTGTTGGTCAAAGCAATTTTTGTCCTATTGGGTGTGGGGAAAGCCCCTGAAACATATAGTCCAATGGCTTAAAATGTGCTCAGGCTCAGTCAGAATGCCCAGGTGCCTCCCCTGGGCAGGGGAGTTTTACACTACTTTTTGATCACACACAGACCACTGGTGGAAGGCCCCAGAAAAGAGTCTGGGTATGCTTTGAGGGTCTTTGATTGTTTATGACACCTTCAAAGACCTGACAGCTGCTTCACATCAGGGTTAAAGCCCATCTGACCTTCCCCAGGGGTAGGAAGGGAGTTTTATACCTGAGTCAGCTGTGTAAGGGAGATCAGCTAGCATGATAAGAGGCACCATCTCTCCTTGCAGGGTTAGAGCCTCTCCCTCAGGAATGGGGTGAAAACCTGGCCTCAGCAGATGGACCTGTGGGCTGTGGCCACCCCTGCCCAACCCAGACAGAGAGGTCTTTCTACACAGCTGCTGAGAATGCCTTTCTTTGTGGATACATTCTTCTCCCTCCAGGCTTGTTTACTTATCCTGAGATAATTGCATAGTAATTTACCACCTTTATCTTATCTCAAGATTCTGGCAGGTGGCTTAATTCACAGCCCAGTAATCCACAGCCTGGTTCCCATCAGGAGGTATATTTGGGGATGAGTGGGCTTTGGTGGTCACAGATGAGCAGTTGCTTCTTTTTACAGTTTGCTACAGTTCACAAAAGTACTCTGGTGATTTTAACAACGTTTAAACCATAAACCATAACATTTCAGTTTCTCACAGTCCTGCACAGAAGTGTCAAATGCTTTGCTATGAAACGATAAGGGTGATTAGGGTTTCAGTCAACCACTGGGTCTCTTGCCAGTCCATTGCCAGAAGTCAGTCCTTTGTTTTATGCAGTAATTGATGACTAACTGCAACAGGTATCCACACAGCAGAGTTCTAATACTCAGATTTTCACATTGTGTGACAAGAAAAGGTGGGAAAGAGGAGAGAAATGTTTTTAATGTTCTTATTGAGGGCAAGACTGAGTTTAGTCATTTTAGGTGAAACAGAAAAAATTAACCAGGCAAGTTTTACCTATCTTTGTGTTATTTATTTTAGAGTTCAGATAGGATTTTTTATTGCATTTGTAAGTAGAAAACAGAGCTAGTCTGTATGTCTCAACTTAAGAATTTCAATTTTAAAACAGCAATTTCTAAAATCTTACTTTGGTACATTTTATTTTCAGTAGGTGAAAATATGGAGACTGGAAAAGAGGAGTAAAGGAGAAAATGCATGGTGAGTATTTCTATTGAAACATTTTGCCTACATTATTCAAAAGGTGCACAAAACCCTGAGGTAGAAATACAAATCTATAATTATATTCTCTCTTTGCTTAGTGTTCTGAAAGAAAGAGTGACATTTTGGAGGAGGACAAATAATGCATGACTTGACAGTGATTAATAGTCACAAAACATAACAGAGAATGGGACAGTGGTTAACCTGATTAAGTATGAAAACATTCATTTAAACACCGTCATAAACTAGAGTATCTGTACTTTTTTCTTGAAGAGGTTTACTTTTAAACAATCAATATTTATTGTTTTAGCTATGTACATAACATTTTAGGGTTTTTTTTCCCCATAAAAAATGAAGTGTCTTGTTTTTTACTGCTCTTCACACCCCAATAATTTAGCTAGGTTTAATGGATACTGTTACTTGGATGTTTGAGGCAAGTGCCAATTGACCTGTCACTCCTCTTTCAATTTCTAGATGAAAATAGAGACAGGGTACAAAATAAATGTATAACATGAAGAACAGTGGGTAGGTTATTAAGGAAAGTTGGAAAATATAGTGATAAGCTCGCATGGAGAGCCAAGAGTAACATTTCGTGTCCTATGGCAGAGATAGGTAACATTCTTCATTTAGTAATGAAGAGTAGCTATCAACAATACCTAAAGCTACTGTGGAAACAAAATCAGTGACTGTGCAAACAAGCTTAACCTTTGACAAGATCTCTAGTGAGGGTGTGAGTTTCACACATGAGAAAATGAGGATCTAATATGAAGAATTTTATGACCTTCCTCTACACAGCCCAAAAAGTTTTGCTTGGCACAGACTTCACCTCAATCCCGCTGGGATTTCATGGGGATCTGCTGGCTTCCAGAAAGCACAAAAAATTATACTGTGAGTGAAGTGAAATGGAGAACAGCACAACACACAGAGTGCTCTTCTAAAATGGTTCTGTTTGACACTAACTTAGTTAAGTGTAGCATTTTCTCTTTTTTGCTGTCCCTAAAACAAAGCCTGCACCTCAGCAAATTTATACAGTACACTGTGAGGGCTCTACACAGCTGCTTACAGACTATCAAGAAAAGCAGGTATTCACCAGCCCCAATGCTAGAAAGTGCAGTTCACAGAAACAATTATATCAATAGCAGTCCTTGTCCCTTTTGTTCTCCAGAGAAGTGTGGAAGCTGGGGTTGGTGAAGAGACACCCTCTGCATCTGAGAGAGAGAGAGAGAGAGAGAGAGAGAGAGAGAGACACTGTTGCCATGGTGTGGAACTGCTTTTTCATAAATGTTTCAGTAAGGTCATGCCCTGCTTGATTAATTCCAAGAGTTCACATTCATCTACTGCCACACAGCCAGCTTACAGCAGATGTTCACAGAAGCCATTTCATGCTGACTTATAACCCTTCCGTTTTTTTCTGTGGCTAATGTATCAGGATGGTTGTATTCCAGACACAGAAGTAACAAGTACAAGCGCTGAAAAGCAGCCTCCATTGTGCCTTCAACGGTTTTTGCATCCCAGCAGCCTCAGTCAGCAACTAACTGGTAGCAGATTTTGCTCACCCTGAACAACCACATATTTTCCCGAGTGCCAATGTGTCAGTGTGCAGACCTAGTACATTTATTTCCATGTAATTTTGTATGGTTGAAGGCAGCATGCTCTCAAACACAGGAATGACAGGGTTTCTGTGTAGGTTAGGTATACACAGTCCAAAGACAGGACAATGAATAAAAGTAATTATTTTATATCCTATGCCTTTCTCAACTCTCCGTCTCTTACGCAAGCATCAAGTTGCCACTAATAAGGGCTAAGGGAAGGACTAGTAGGATTTGGGTTTATTATATGTTTTGGTACACCGTAGCCTGTGATGTAATGAGTGGAAGGAATACTTTCAGAACAAGAATTTCTGTTGCAGTGTAAGAGAGTAAAGCAGAGATGGTTGCAAATGGAAAACTAAAAACATCGATTCTGCTTTTAGATTTTTCATAAATTTTTGAAGCCTTATGCTTCTGCCTTATTTATGCAGATTATTGCCATTATGAAAAATTTTATTTGCCTATTTCTTATCCATATTTTTCAATGAAATTCAAGGGCAAAATCCTGGGATATAAATTTGCTAAAATTCAGCTAAACAAATGTTCACTCAGTTCCCACTGAGGTGAGGAAATCATTTTAAATTGACTATGTCTGGTAACACAGCAGGTTAGTAGTACTCTAAGGTCTTGACTTAAATATTGTGAAAAATAATGTCAAATGGAAAGATAAAATTATCACTTCAGCTCATATTTATGAAGATAGCATCTTCAAATTCCTTTTGTTATTATGATTTTTCTTCTGCAAAACTGGATTTCTGAAAATCAAGCTTTTTTAATTACAGATAATTTTATCCCTCATTTGAATTATCTCTCTTCTCCATTGGGTGAAGAGGAATGGTTAGTGGCATAGGTAACTCTGAAATGAAGGTACACTGACTAGACAGCTCTAAGAAAGACAGAAGTTTACATAATAAAACAAAATGGTTTTTTAATAAATTTGACAGGGGTGACTAAAGGTATCCATCCCAAACCTGCAGCAGTGGATTACTACAGCAGCTTTGAAACAGTCCTTTCTACTCCATGGGTTGTGGCAGGCCAGTAGTCTTTTCTATGTCATTTCTTTGTAGCCCATTATGTTGGCTGGTAAGAATTGATTCAGACAGAGGATCTGTGTATTTTCTAGGATGGAGTTCACAGTGTTCGCCAATGGAAATGAATGCCCCAAACTTGCCCTGTCTACAATGAAAGCTTAGTCTCTTGCTCTGTGATCATCACTGGAAGTTTTATCACCTTCAGGAATATAACTCTTGAGACAGGTCTGTTAACCTCAAGGTCATAAACTCTTAAAATAAAAAATGATTATTTCAAAAATATTTCTGAAATTTAGTGAATGTTGAAGAAAGAGAATTGGCCCAGTCTATCACACACTGAGCTTGTTTTTGTCAGCACATACTCTTAATCACTTACCAATTATTTAAGCAAATTGAAGGAGCAGATAACAACAAAAACAACTTTCAAGGCTGTCTTGTGAGGCACCTATAAAACCAACTGTATTGGATGTCCATGCATTTTGAATATTTTTCTTCCTTTTTTACTGCTTCTGGACAGGGTTTACTTCAGTGGTAAAAGGCCAACAGCTCATAATTATGGTGCATATAATTACAAGGAAGAAGTAATCTCATTAAAAAAAAAATAAAGCAGAGAAATGTTGGATAATTAGGGGCACAACAGGATGTTTGATTTAAAACTAGGTATCATGTTCTATTATGCTGTAATCCATTCCTAACAGTTCTTGTATGCTTTCAATTATTTTAAAGAAGAGAATATCTTCTTCCCTGTGCTTCCATTTTTATGGATACCCTTCCTGTGTGAAGTTATATCATACCTGCTATTTGTCGTATAAACATAGTGTGAAGTGGTGAACCATTAAAAAGTAGAGCTGTTAAAAGTTTGATCAACATACAATCCTTTAAGTATTTTCCTTGACTTGAATAACTATGTTTAATTATTTAATTTAGAATGTGTGCACCATTTTGATGTACTATGGTGAGCATTGTCAAGAGACGTTCCCTGCAGGAACAGGCCTTTGAGAGTCTCAGATCCTACAAGGAAATCAGTGGCATTTTAATCTGAATTAGACATAGCTCCTGCAGAGAGGAATCTGAGCAAGCCTCCAGAAAACTGCTGATTCTTTTAGTAAATAAGAAATTTTTCTGCTTTGCTATCATTGTACTAGAAAGATTTTCTGATGGAAATTTGCGAATGAATTATTTGATATAGAAAGTATTTGTATATTTTTAGATGAAAAAATGTCAGTTTAAATTCTATATCAGGTTAAATACAAGCAATAGTAAGATTAATCTTTTTTTATATCTGGTCTTTCGAAGATTAAAACCAATCCATGCATAATCCCTTGCTGCTAGCCAGAATGCATTTTTAAAATGTTCCTTTAATTATCTAAGCACTAGGACTTGCACATTGTATAACATCATATTATCTTATCTAAAGTATTATTAATAGATTATTCTGTTAGAAAATTCAGAAAAATCCCTCTTTGTAATTTTCCTGTGTATTTCACTTTCTCTCTCCTCTATACATCTGAAAATTTGCTTTTCTTGTTCATAGAAATAATACAAACCCTGAATGGTTTGCATGTTCAGAGAGGATCTCAATACCAATATGGAATAAATTCTCACAAAGCAAGCTTATTGGGTTTTTCTGAATCTTTCTGATTTTAAAAGCTGCTTTTTTTACAGACTTTCCAGTTTCACTTTCATTTGCCCAATTCTTTAGACAATCTGCTATGAGTTAAGTTTTTGTCTGTCTTTCCTTATGATTGTCAGAAAGTCAGGGATCCCAGATGCCCATTATCCAAGCTCCGGGCAGCTCTACCTTGTGTGCACAAAGTATTGTGTGTGTTTTCCAGTGACTATGTTTCTGTGACAAACCTGCCTTGCATTTTGGCAAGAACTGGTATTTGTAACACTCCCTCATGAAATCTGGGATTGCTATCTTTGTGCTGGGTTTTTTTTTCCCCATGAATTATCACTACTCATTGCTCAAAACTAATTTTAATATATCATGGGACAGAAATCCTTATTTTCCATCAGATTACTTTTGAATTCAGTGTTATAATTTAGTTGTTCCTCATTTCTGGGAGTTCTCCCTTTCTCCATCTTCTTCATGTCCAGAGGAGAGGATCCTGGAAAATACAAGTATTTCAGCCTTGGTGACTGGCAAGGTTATGGAAGAGATCATCTTGAGTGAAATCAGATAGCACATATCAGATAGCCAAGGGATCAGACACTGCCAGCATGGACTGAGGAAGAGCAGGTCCTGCCTGGCCAACCTGATCTCCTTTTATGACCAGGTGACCTGCCTGGCAGATGTGGGGAAGGCTGTGCATGTTGTCTGCCTGGACTTCAGCAAGGCCTTTGACACTGACTCCCACAGCACACTCCTGGAAAAGCTGGCAGCCCATGGCTTGGACAGGAGCAGCCTTTGCTGGGTTAAGAACTGGTTACAGGGCAGGTCCAGAGAGTGGAGGTGATTGGTGCCACACCCAGTGGGTGGCTGGTCACTAGTGGTGTCCCCCAGGAATCTGTGTTGGGCCCAGTCCTGTCTAATGCCTTCACTGATGATCTGGATGAGGGGATCAAATATACCCTCAGTAATTCATGGACAACAGCAGGTAGAGTGGGAGTGTTGATCTGCTGGAGTGTAGGAGGGCTCTGCAGGGGGATCTGGACAGGCTGGATCAATGGACCAAGACCATCTATGAGGCTCAACAAGGTGAAGGTCCTGCACTTCAGCCACAACTTCAGGCAGCACTACAGGCTGCAAGAAAACTCTCTGGTGGAAAAGGACCTGGTCACCTGTGCTGGTGACAGCAGTTGAACATGGGCCAGCACATGCCCAGGTGGCTAAGAAGGCCAATGGCATCCTGGCCTCTACCAGCAATAGTGTGGCCAGCAGGGCCAGGGCAGGGATTGTCCTCCTGTACTTGGCATTGGTGAGGCCACAGCTCAAATCCTGTGTCCAGTTCTGGAGCCATCACTACAAGAAAGACATTGATGTGCTGGAACATGTCCACAGAAGAGCAATGGAGCTGATGAAAGGTCTAGAGTGTAAGTCCTATAAAAACTGGCTGATGGAGCTGGGGATGTTTAGCCTGGAGAGGAGGAGGCTCAGGAAGGACCTTATCACACTTTACAACTGCCTGAAAGGAGGGTGTAATCAGATGAGTGTCAGTCTCTTCTCCCAGGCAACTGACAATAGGACAAGAGGACATAGCCTCAAGCTGCCAGGGAAGGTTGAGGTTGGACACCAGAAATGTCTTCATGGAAAGGGTTGTTAAACACTGAAACGGACAGCCCAGGAATGTGGTGGAGTCATCATCCCTGGAGGTGTTCAAGGAACACCTTGGCGTGGCACCCAATGCTATGATTTAATTGGCAAGGTGGTGTTTGGACAGAGGTTGGACCTAAATTATCCTATGATTCTGTAACCCATTTGATGTAACATGAAGCTAACTCGCTGTTTCTGGTATCTTGACTTCCTCATTTCTTTTTACAAATAATTTACAGTTCAGGTTTATCCCAATATTTGACTGAGAAAAGAATTTGCAATTCCTTTTGTACTATCCTGGAGATGAAGAAAAAAAATGGGTTTTTTTTTCCATAGGAAGGACCCTTGATCTTCAAAAACCCTTCATCTATGCTACTATGTGATGCTGGTATTATGGAAGATGTGCACGATCTGATTCAGACTTTAGTGCATTTTCCTTGACACAGGCTTCTGGTTTTAGGAGAAATGAGCAACCACTCTTCTTTACCCAGACAGTTGCTTTCTTTACTTTGCCTTAACCCCCTAGTCCTAAAATAATTTGAAGAAGGTGTTACTTTTGTTTCAATACATTGACTGCAAAAGGGCTAAATGCAATAGTATCAGTAAATTAAAAGAGGTTCATACGCTGTCATTTACCATTATTCTTTAATTTAAAAGATATTTTATATAGTTTTCCCAAGTGCAGGTGTTCACATATGGTTCCAATCCATTTCATTTAAATAAATTAATTAAATTATCAATTATCAAGTATTAATTTATCAAACAGTTGTGCAACTAAATCCAAATGAAGGTGCTCTTCTTAATGCTAATAGAAATTACTCTGAATCTGTAGCTTGTTTTATGTTTTTTTAAATGGCAGACTCCACGTTGTGTTTGAGAAATCACACAGAGAATCTAAGATATGAAGGACTGCAATAGAAGAAAATGCAAGGACAAATGTACAAATAGTTAGGATTCCTTTTATAAAAATCATGTTGATAAACATTATAACACTTCAGAAGACCAGAATTTTATTTTAGAGCAAACTTGTTTGACTACAAAAATACATTCTTGCTTTTATCCACATATTGAATCCAGCAAAGTCTTAACATGCAAATGGAATAAAACTGACTTTTTTTTTTGGAGAAAAATTAATCAGTCTGCCTATTCTTTCAATAATACCAAAGGGCAATTTTTCACTGTTTCTTCTATTAACTAGTAACTTTTTCTCCAATTCCAGTTTCTTGATAGGCTTTAAAAAAAATTATTATTAGCAGAAGAAGGGGAGGTTTTAGAAACTTATACAAAGAGCTTGTCAAAGAGCTTGACAATAGGTGCTGTTTGAGGATGCCCTTAACCCATTCTGAAAATTTTCAGTTTTCTGTATAAAGGCAATAACAAAGGTTGTCTGGACTGCTGGCAGGAAAAATATGTGCCTGTATTGCAATTATTTCTTCTCAGACTTCCTCATTATTTATTTAATAATGTCGTGGGTTATGGAACCAAAAAATGTGTATTCTATTTCATCTGTTGAAAGCAGTTGGGGAAATGTGTTTTTTTCTTTATCTCTTGTAACTGCGGGGTGAGGGGGGCGGATACTTTCTGATAATGGCCCAGCTGTTAAAACCATGTGGGGCAGTGTTTCTTATCTCTTTCACCACCATCCCCCCTCCACGGGGATATCTGCTGATAATGGCCCATTAAGGCTCACCAATGACATGACACATTCCATCATCCCATTGTGAGATGCTCCACCCAGTGTTGTGGGGGAGCTTGGACTTCCTACCTGGATAAAAATGGTGACAGTGGAACACCAGACCGGAGCAGTTCTCCACCGGATTCCTCAGAGGAGGACTGGACCCATCTCGCCATCTCTGGACTTTTCTATGGGATCATCTCTACTCCACAGAACCACATCTGTTATTCCAGAGGGATTCAGCTGGACTGCTTCTAACACCCTGACCAACAGGGTGTCAGGTCACGTCCCTGACTCTGTCAGGGGTTTTCTAGGTTTTTTGTTTGTTTTGTTTGCTTGTCTTTCTGAGTTATTACATTCACATACTCTTTTTAAAATATTCCTAGTAAAGAACTGCTATCCCTATTCCCAAAGCTTTGCCTGAAAGCCCTTATTTTCAAAATTATACTAATTTGGAGGGAGAGGGGAGTTTACATTCTCCATTCCAAGGAAAACTCCAGCTTTCCCTGCCAGATACCTGTCTCTCTAAACCAAGACAAATAATCAAACTTCTGCCATTCGAGCATCATTAAGTGCCCACTATTTGTTCAATTGCCATTTGTCAGGGGCTGGGCTTCCTAAGAACATGTCACTTTCTTCCTGGATGGAAGAGCATGGATGTAAACACATGCAACGTT
This sequence comes from Cettia cetti, assembly GCA_013401135.1. Taxonomy (NCBI): domain Eukaryota; kingdom Metazoa; phylum Chordata; class Aves; order Passeriformes; family Sylviidae; genus Cettia; species Cettia cetti. The sequence continues at coordinate 13,683 of VZUI01059410.1, forward strand.
CTGTGACTTTTTGGAGCATTACCATCAGAGATAAATGCTTACTTGCTGTATTCAGGAAACGATGTGTCAACAATCCAGTGTGATTAACCTATTTGGACAAACTAAGAATTAGAGTTCATACTGTTCAATACATGGTTTACTATTGAATTGATAGCACTGCATGGAGAGGCTGTCTGTACTGTTTGATGAGAACTGTCATAAAGTAAATCTTAATCCCAAAGAACATGCAATCTAAAGTGAAACAAAGAGACCATAAGCTCTCACTGAGAACAGAAGGCATGAAGGAGAAAGTGTGGCAAGAGCAAATCTGAATATTTCTGTACGGTTTTGATACAGTCCGAATGAGTTTATTTTCCTTAAAATAAATAAATAAATAAATAAATAAATAAATAAATAAAATCTCTGTCAGACTGAACTCACCTCAGATTAGCGACTGATTCCTTGCAGACCATGAAACTATGATGTATATTTGCAGGGACTGAAAATAGGATGCTATCTGGTGTGGTTTGCCACAGGATCTAGTACCAGGAAAGAGAAAAGGAGACTATTACGAACTGAAGCATCGAATACTCAGTCACTCAGGGGCTTACCACCATAGACCTGAAGGGAAAAGCAAAAAAAATTGATTAAACAGAAAGATTATAGTTGTGAAGGGCATTGAAGGTGCAAATGAGATATTTGCATATGGTGCTATGGAAAATGAGGAGATAATGAAGACATTCAGATAGGAATAATATAGAGTGACAAGCAAAAAGGATGTTCTTAGGTGATGCATTTTGAAGGGACTGAAAAGTTCGAACTTGCATAATGACATGTTAGTGATGAGCACTTTAAAGGTCAAAGCAACATTTTTATCTGTGAACCTTCTGATGCCCATGAATTATCCTCAAACCAACAAATTCACCAGGGTTAAAATAAATTTCCTCAAGGTCAGCACACTCTGCAAATAGAATAACATATAGACTTCTTTGACTAATACGATCCCAAATTAGCACATTATGCAATCTGTAAGAGACTGCATACTTGATGCACTGGAGTGAAAAACAGATTTCATTTTTACATGATTAAATAAAGTCAAAATAAAACTGCTTTAGAGGAGTAAATAAATGATTCATTACTTTGTGTCTGTTGTTTGTCAAGAGGCCAGGGAGATAATGACTTTGGATCTTCCTGCAAGGACCATCAATGTTTTTGGCAGCTATCATGTTCAGAGCTCGGCTTTGTTTCAATGGATACATGTGATGGCTGTATTTGTGTGTAGTGCAGCCCTGTAGGGGTACATCTAAAACTCAGAACAGCCGCTGAAGAGGATTCAATGCCCATGCAACAAGGACATCGGAGAATTTATTTCAGGCTCCTGCTGCCTGGTCCAGTGTTTCCATTGTCCACCAGAAACTTGAACAGATTGTGTGTGCTCCTGAACCACTACTATGTTTTAGCCATGCCCGAAAGAACTCCAGTTCATGTCCTTCATAACAGCTTGGTGATGTGAACCAGAACACAGTGATCCAGAGATCTGAGTCAAAAGTGTATCCAAGGTTTATACCAAAGAAAGGCACACACATGTACAAAGATTAATGGAGGTGGTTCTGGCCCTCACTCCCTGATAGAATCTTTATTGTCCTCCCTATATCTCCCACAACTTGCAAAATCTGGATAGCATCATAGCTCTTCTATCAAAAGGCCTCTAGACACAAGCTGTAGGCAGATCTCCTTCTTCCTTTAGAATATAGTATTAATTCTAATGTCACCATTCCTGCACATGCTTGATGAAATTATTAAGAGAACCTTATAGACACTAGCCAGGAAATACTAATTTTTGAAATAATTCAGACTCTATGGAGATAAGCAAAAGCATGATCGACAGCATAATGCTACCAGAACTATAAATCTGAGTGAAAAAGATTAAGATTTAACAAGAGAATTGTAGGTAAGTGAAAGGAATAGTAAGAACACAATTTCAATTTTACATAGGTATTAAAAGGAAATTCCAATTGCAACGCTTTCATGAATACACATTAAGTCAAGCGATAAGTGATGAACATTAGTTCCATCCAGGTGGTCCCTGTCGCTGGGTAGTAAGGAGATACAGAATGGAAGGCAGGACTAGAGGAAGGGTATTCTTTAAAAGCAATGACAGGATGGGGTTACATGCTTATATGAACTGGATTGTTAATTCATGAGATCAAGGACAATCATACATTTAGGAAAGTCTCCAGTCTTCATTCCTTGGTAGGACAAGGCTGTAGAAGCAAACCTCAGTAGTGTCCTCTTTCTGTCCTTCAGGCAGGAAGATTCATATGGAGAACAACATGGAGAGATATCATGTGTCTCCATGTTCCAAGTCCCACTGGATGCTACACTGCTGTTCAGATAGAATTTCACAGAACATTAGTCATTTTAACAGGCACTGGAAGAACTGAATTAAAATTTGGGGTAGAAAAATTTTTTGAAATGTGTGTCATTTTCTCAGTGTCAGTGGGAACTGTCATATCCTGCTGACAGAATATGGATCTAGAGCTATCAGACAGTGTGGTCCATTATGTCCTTTTTTTGTGCTGCTTCTGCCCCTCATAGAAATATAAATCTTTTCATATTAAGGAAGCAAAGCTATCCACAAGGACCTGGACAAGCTCAAAGAGGTGTTCTATGAGAACCTCATGAAGTTCAACAAGTCCAAGAGCAAGATGCTGCACCTGAGTTGGGGCAGTCCCAGACATGGTTACAGACTGGGAGAAGTCTGAGAATCAACTCATTGAGAGTGGTCCTGCAGAGAAGGACTTGTGGGTTCTTCTGGATGAAAAGCTGAACCTGAGCTGTTACCAAGGAGGAGAGAGGAGTTTTATTATTGAAGATTCTATACAATCCACATCACTGCATGGGGCAGCAGGGAGGTGTGGTTTTGTCAGGAAAGACAAAAGGGCTAGAAGCAGAAGAATGTGACTCTCTTTTGGCCGGGGCTAGAGAAAGGATGCAGGGCAGGGCTGAGGTCCTTGCTTTGGAGGGGTGTTCCCACACCACCAGCATCTCCAACCACAGAGAGCCAGCATACCAGCAGCACAATTCCTGACTCAAATAAAATAGGTTTCTAGGTTTTTGCTTTGCCTCTGTTCTCCATGGTTTCCAGATCTGGGGAGGGCGTTAAACCCTGTGAACTCATTTTGTGTGAACTCACACAATGTGAACTCACATTGCTTCTTTTTGTTCTCGCTCAGCCCTCGTGATCCAGCACCAGCGCCCTCTGCCATCCTACTTTTGCTATAGGGGGGCCCAGGTAATACCTTGCCTTTTTTTGGTGAAGCCATTTCACTCTCTTGCATAATTTTCTTTTTATTGCTGTGTTATAGCTATTTTCTGTAGTAAATTGTCACTCTAATGAATAATTATTCTGAGGTTTTTTGTTTTTCTCCTCCACTGTCTAAAGGGAGTGGTTTGAAAGGTTTTAAGTTCAGCACTATTTACAACCATCACATGAGCCAAACGTGCACTCACAACCCAGAATGAAAACTGCATGCTGGATTGTACCAAAAGAAGTGTGACCAGCCAGTCAAGAGAGATGATTCTGGTGATCTGCTTTGACCTTTGAGTCCCCACCTGGTGTGCTGCATCCAGCACTGGAGTCCTAAGAACAAGAGATGCAAACCTCTTGGGACAGGTCCAGAAGAGGGCCATGAAGATGATCAGAGGGCTGGACCACCTCTCCTGTGAAGACAGGATGGGAGAGCAGGGTTTGTTCAACCTGGAGAAGACAAGGCTTTGAGGAAGACCTTAAGTAGTGCACTGGTACCTAAAGCTGGCTTAGAAAAAAGAGGGAGAGTGACCCTTTTACAAGGATTGCTAGTGATACAACAAGGAGGAACAGTTTTAAACTGTAAGTTTAGAGGTTTCCATTAGATGTCAGGAAGATATTCTTTACTCAGAGTATGATGAGATACTATAACAGGTTGTCCCTGGAAGCTGTGGATGTCCCATCATTGAAAGTGTCCAAGGTCAGGTTGAATAGGGCTCTGAGCAACTTGGACTAATGGAAGGTGTCCCTGCCCAGAGTAGGAATATTGGACTATGTTATCTTTAAGGTCCTTTCCAACACAGGCTATTCTTTGATCCTATGATGAATCATGGATTTTCTTTAGTCTGACTCAAAATTTGTGTAAATTCTATTTCTGAGATTATGTTACTTTTCCTTTATATTTTCATATACACTTTCATTAAAAATATTATGATAGTTTACTTTAATGATATTATGAAACCGGACTTATTGTTGCTTTTCTTTTTCCCTTGATACAATATCACATTATTCCTCCACTGCAGAGTCTGTGATAAACACTGAAAATTTAAATAAAACAAAATAGGACAACAGAAAGAAAAAAAGTAGATTTTACTTTAATCTTCCACTTGTACTCCTGCTCTTTCCACCTTCCATTTTATCGTCTCCTTGCTATTCAGCCATTCTGTCTCTGTTTTTCTCTCAGCCCTGTTAATAATCTTCAGCTCATCTCTCTCTCCTTTACACAGCACTGCTTTTTATCTCCTTGGTATTGCTTGATCCCAGCGTTGTAATAAAGCTCATCTAGGCTGATGAATTAAAGCATTAGTACATCTGACTGATGTTTACTCTCAAATAAAGTTATTTCTCCCACTTGCCCTTGCCACCATACCCTCTGCTTTTCCACTTAAATGAGGCTTAGCTTGGTATGGTTCTGCCCCTTCTCTGCAAATGTAAACTTGTAGTTTAAAGATATTCACAGCCTCAGAGTTTTAAAGAAGTTTTAATTTAGATTTTATTAGGTGCTGGGCAGCATAGTGCCAGACTGTGTACACAGTTAAACAACAAGAGCTCTCTCAGGGGAGTATATTGTTGCAAGCTTCAACATCTATATGCAAATTAGACTTAGCGTATTTGCTATCAGTTACAACAGAAATTTTCCACACAGGCAAGCCATTTTTTTCTTTATCTATCTAAAATAATGACAAGCCCTGAAGACAATACTCTGATCTCAGCAGATGCAAAAGTTAGAGAAATTGTATTGGGTTTAGGGATATTTTTAAGAGGCAGGCTATCCTAAAGCAGGGTTATATTATAGTTGCATAATATTGCTGGAAAAAAAAGGGAGAATGATGAAGTCCTGCATCAGCATTGAAAGGAAATTATATAAAAAGACTGTTGTTATTTGTGACAAGAAAAATTAATCCTATACCAAAATGTTTCGATAAAATTTCTTATGACCCTAAAATGCATCAGGTACCCTCTTCTAAAAGCTGTGCTAAACATTTTTTCTGTAGATCTTGTGGATTCCTGGAGCTGAATCCCAGCAAAGGTCACCCATGCTAAATAATGCTTACTTGTCTGGCTTCCCTTGGAGGCTGAGCAGATAAGCTGAATTGTAGGGCTTTGGGGGATGTGCCCTCCTCAGTTGCTTCAGAAAAGATAAGCTCAGTTTCAAATGAATAATAATAAATAATAATAAAAAGGCAAGTTCAGTTTCAAATAAATATCCTTTGATTTCCATGCTACAGATGAACTGTTGAAATTGACATCTCAGACCTCTGTGAAAGCTATCCGTGTTACTCACACTGTATGGAGGCACTGCAATGTGGAATAGGCATTGGTCTGTCATACACCATATTTAGAGCTAGCTGTTAGTAGTACTGCTTTTGTATTTTTCTTTGTGTTTCACTGTTTTGACAGTGTTCCTGATTTTGGTTGGTTGGTTTTTTTCTTTTCTAGCTCTGTCCAATTTATGCAACAGAATAGTCACTGTTTGTTATAAAATGTAATCACCTTTTTTCACGTGGGGAAATGATGCACAAAAATAATTTTAATGATAAATAGATCCCAATTATGAACAATGACTCACCAGCAGTGTAAGAAGAAAAAGGTTCCAGAGCTTAATTTCATATAGGAACAGTGTCTTTAAATACTTGATTCCTGAGGAGTGCATCAATGTTTATTTATTGTCTTGGGCAACATCTTAGCATTCTCTCTTAAAGTGAAAAAAGCCATTGTCTATCTTACCCATCTTCTGCTACTCATGTCCCTGCAGATATTGTATATCCAGTGGTGTTTCACAGCTTGCTGTGAGCAGGGCATCGCCTTGCAATTGGTTCAGAAAAGGAGGGGAGATAGGAGACGCAGGAAAAGTATGCAAACATGAAATTTCTGAACTTGAAGATTTTGAGGGATAAGGAGGTTATGTGTGGGAAGGGCCAAAAATGGATACAAACAGGCCCACTGACCAACCAGGAGCTGAGTACTCAGATTCTCTGATGTAGGAGGAGGTGGGGTTAGTAATCACAGGTATGTGATCACAGGATACCTTTAGTTCCAGCTTACTTTTAGGACATCTACTTTATCCTTGACTACAAAATGATCCTGCAAGACACATGTTAGGCACGTGTTAGGGAGGTGTGCTCCTGGACCCATGCAGCAGAACTGAGCCAGTCAGTGCACATATAGAACGTATTTGGGTTAGAATGTGGGCTCAGACATTCATTCAAAACAAAATACAGACCTGCCATGTGCTGTGTTGGCTCCTAAAAGGTAATGTCCTACATTGACAGAAAAATGTTTTGATTGAAATTTGTCTAAAAATATCCCTGTTGGAATAAGGAGCAGCTCTCAACTGCCCTGTCTCTGACTCCATATCCAAAGTTGTCCAGTGTTTGGGGATTATAGAGTACATGAACTTGAGTTCATCCCTAATCAATGAAAAAATTGTATAACCATAATGCTTAGCTCCAGATAAAAAGCTGAGGCTGCATATTGTGGCTATTTTCCTGGGAAGCTTTTGTTTGCTCTGCATAGTGTGTGATTGATACTGAGCCTTATTTCTAAATGGGCCTGTCCTTTCAAAACAGATAGGTGCATTCTAACTGATAGTCGTCCACAGACAGTATCAGAATGTAGCTAATTATATGATATTTTATACTTCAAGACAGTTTTTGGTAACTTCCTGAACCCACTACTAGCCTGCTGAGAATAGCCTGCTCTACTCTATTTGTGACATCCATAGAAACTTCCCCATTCAACGGGCAGTTTTTATTCCTTGAAAACCCTTGAGGGATCCATTTTCCCAAGCATCTATGATCACATTATTGAGTTCAAGACTTAAAAACTGCTTGTACATATTAATTTAAACAGTTTAGTTAAGGTACAATGCTACTGAATTATGCGCAAATCATGTGGCTTCCCTATGCGAGTGTCCACTCTTATCCTGCTGTTTGTTTTTGCTGCACAAATGACAAGTCCATTTAAATTGGCTGTGGTGTGATGACTTAGAAGATGTATGTACACTTCATAATTACAGTTTCAGTTTGTGAAATACACATACACTGTGTTATACATAAAGCTCTCACTCTGTAGTGCATCTTGGGATGAGAAGGTAAAGTGACATTCACAGTTTTGACTGTGAACAGATTGTTGGCGAAGGAGCATTAGAACTTGGAACATTTTTATCTGCACTTACACAGGGAGAAAAAGGAGAGATGGTGTTCTGGGTGCAGAGCAAGGAATTGGTCTTGAAGACTGGAATTGAATTGAAGATGTTGCCAAGCACATTAGAACTTGGAACATTTTTATCTGCACTTACACAGGGAGAAAAAGGAGAGATGGTGTTCTGGGTGCAGAGCAAGGAATTGGTCTTGAAGACTGGAATTGAATTGAAGATGTTGCCAAGCACAGGGACAAGGAGAACCGTCTAGGTAGTTAACAAAGGCAGTTGGTGAAAAAGTCCTGCTTTTCTGACAGAGACTATCCTTTTCAATTGTTGAAACAATATATGAAGAAGAACCTGCACATCATGGTTGTCTAAAAATCCTTGTACCCAACAGAAGGAGTAACAGTGTGCAGTGAATTTGAGGAAAAGGATGATATCAGAACCTAACACCTTACTTCAGATCTGTGTATTTTGTAAAAATCTGTTCATTGCATTCATCAGATGGCAGGCATCAGAGAGAGAGTGTACACAGAGGGAGGGCTATGGAAGTGTCTAAGCACTTATACATCTGCCCAAGATGTGTAAGTTCTCCAATCGCAGTTCATAATTGTTTTATGGAGCAGCTGAGCCTAGGGAGCATACCCAAAAAGTCAAAAAGAGAACATTCATACAGAAAAAAAATATTCTTTTGCTCACAGGTATAGAATAGTAAAACCTAAGCATGGGAGCAATGAAAGTCTGCCTCACAGACTTTAATCAGAGTTGCAAAGGGCTCTGTCATGTCATGTTTGAGCAAGGCTGAACTCTGTGATGCCCTGATTTCAGTCAGAGGTTTGCAAAATACAAATGATGGATAGTGTGAGAGTCTCCTGGAGCAGCTGGCAACTGTCAGAAAGCCACGGATTACACAACTTCTACTATATTTGTTTCCAGAACAACATCTGGAAAATGGGTGGCCAGACAATAGAGTAGGTAGACTGAGTAGATACAATGTCTCATTTGGAGAATGTTTTGCTGCTGCAGGATTCAAATTTAAATGAAAACTCTAAACTTAAATCCTACTGGCAGAAACAAAAACAAACACCTTTTCAACAGAGCTGGGAGATATTTTTATTCTTGTTTTCAAAGAAAGCATGATAGCTCTTTTTTTCACCGCTTTTCTCCCTGTCATTTTTCCTTGGTGTTTTGTGAGATTATGTTGATTTCACGTTGTTGTAACATCAGGCATCAGGCACTTGCACAGCTGGACACCCTCTCCCCTCTATCATCTTTATTGTAGTTCACAACAATAAACAGGAGAAGTATTCTGTGCATAAGTTCAAGGCAGAATTATCTTCCTTTTCCTTGAACGCCACAGGTAGGAAACTGTATCAGGAGGAGGTAATCTGGCAAAAAAGCAAATGCGGTCTTCTACCAAGGTAGGTTGCTGGCTGAGTGCACACAAGTGAATACTGAGAGGCAGAAAGGAGTATTTCCATCATGTTTTTCTCCTTTAAGACAGTTGGGTCTGATTCATATGTTCCGCTACGCTTCTGGAGATGTCAATCCAACAGCATGGGGATGGGGAAGGGGCACCCCAGGAAATCAAAGCAAACTCAATTATCTATCTGCTGACAATGACAAAACCATTTCATTCCTCAGCTCTTCACAGAATGTGAGGGGGGAAAGATTAAAAGCGTGAACATTTTTAATGAGTGCAATTATTGAATCATCAGTCACACAGTCCATCTGCTTCCGAGTGTTTCAGTGACTAGAGAAAGACTAAAATACTGCATTGCCTTTTTGCATTCATATAATCATATAAATATTCTTTAAGAAAAAGCTAATTATATACATATATTATGGCCATCATTTCAAATAACTTGCTGCTCCCCTTTCACTTACTTCACTTTATTAATCACTAATTTTGAGTTTTGACACCATGATGGTGGAAATATCTTGGCAGATGCATGGCTAACAGCTAATCCCATGACATTAAATACAGAATCATGTAATATTCAATTCGAGAGATAAACTAATGTAAAATTTATCTCAAAGGTCCCATTTAGTCTGGAGGATAGTGAGCAGAATAAACTTCCCACTGCAGTAAGAAAAAAATAGAGGCTGTGTTGGATTTAAAATTTCTTTCTCACAGTGTTATCATTCCACTTGGTTCACAGATCTGAGTATGAAAGCATGTCAGGAAAGAGCCAAAACTTATTCAATAGAATTTGAAAACCTTTGCAAATAGTCAGGACAGATAGAGGAGGAAAGGTTCAGATAAATGCCTGAACCTGAGAAACAGCGACAGAACTATAAATCTGTTTTGGCTGTGGTATCCTAAAATCTATCCCAGAATGGCAGGGAAAGTAGAGATTTGGATCTAAAACTACTAGGAGGCTTTGCTATGTGCTAACTTATTATTATGTTAGGATTTGTGCTACAAGCGTGTGGTGGAATAAAAAGGATGATTTTGTGCAAGGAATGTTTTCTGGAATTGCAAATAAATGCCACATTCAGCAGAGATGTCCTTTGTCTACCTCTTTTCAGCTTTCCTCTGCAATACCCAGCTGAGAATTGCCCAGATACAGTAATGTGCACAACTATGAGACATATTATTTGAGAAATCTCTGACTTTGCCACAGGCATCAACATCAGAAGATTCTAAGGTCTGAACTCTAAAAAAACTTACTTCATATTGGGTGTTGCAAACAATATACAGTAGGATTTTTGTGGATAGCACAACATAAGAAATAACACTTCTTGTTCCCTTCTTGAATCTAGATATATCATTTTTTGTAATACAACAGTCTGAAAACAAAGTTTAATCTCGAAGTATGAAAGTCACACCAACTGATGCAAATTATTTGGCCCAATAAATTAGACATTTTGAATTATGCATTGAGTCTAGTATAACATTAATACCAGTATTTGAGCTAAATCCAGAAGGATTTTATGAGTGGTGGTGAAAATTCATTATGCTTTTTCTGGTGTGATAAGATGAGCTATTATTTTAACTTTCATATTTTATATAATTAAGTTATGCTCACTCCATGAAATAGTTATTCATTATGTTTTCAGATTAAAAATTTATCTAATCAGCCAAGATCAAAGAAACAAACAATGGGCCATAATGTACTCATGACATTAAGGTTGTGCCTAATCATTATACTACTTACTTTTTACTTTATTCCCAGTTCATGTCTAGCCAGAGACACAGCAAAAATTTTTGGTATCAGATAAAAAAAATTAAATAAGTAAGTAAGCCCTGAACTGGCAATTTGTTTTCTTTGTAGGAATGAATTAGATACTGGGTTATTTTTCTTTTCAGCTTTAAATATGGGGACTCACTGAACCACATCTCTGTGAAGAAGTATGGCTCTGTGTTCACAGTTCCATGCTTTAGTAATTTAAAAGCAATCAGTAATCTCTTGCATCTTTAAGAAAGTAATCAGTGACATGTAGGAGATTATTGTTAGAATCCATTGACTGGTGCTAGATTGGTTTGGGTTTGGGTTTTTTGGTTGTTTCGTTTGTGTGAGGTTTTTGTTTGTTTGTTTAGTGAGGGTTGGTTTGGTTTTGGTTTGGGTTTTTGGTTTTGTTGTTGTAGTTGGTTTGGCTTCGTTTGATTTTATTTTTAGTCTTTCCCCTCTGTTTTGACAGCTCTGCTTAATGACTGACAGTAAATGGGGTTTGTCCTGTGTCAGGTGTTCAGGAAAGGGCTCTGGCAAGGAAGATTTGGCTTATCACATTGCAACTGAACATCCTGATCCAGCAGACATTCTGAGCAGTAAATAGCATTGCAACAGGGACTTACACCTTTCATTTCAACGAGAGCTCTTACTCGCATGTATGTTTAATTTCTAAAGTACCAATCTTGCTCCCATAGTTTCCTGAGAACCACCTAGGCAGCTATCTCTTCAGTAAGGGCAGAAGTAATTTAATGCCTCTATGTGTATTAATAAATTCATCCTTTGAAAAATAATTATTGTTTAATACTTGCATCCCAGCCACAGATGGGTTTAATGCCTCACAAAAAAAGCACAGAGATTTTACCTTCAATAAGCTTGAAGTCAGGAACATAGATGCAGAAAAAGGAATAAAGGAAAGAAGAGAAGAGATGGAACACAGTGACACGTAATATTCTCTGACAAGGCAAAAACAAAATGGTAAAGCTTGATTTAACTGTTATGTTTTTTGTAGTCTTCAGGGCAGACTACAGGATGAGACTTTTCAGGATGAATTTGACTGAGATGAACACAGGGCCTTGGCAAATTGGTTTGGGGACACAGTTCGAGGAAGTAAAAGCAGAGGGAAAAGACAACAGGAGAGCTGTATGAAGAGACGATTTGAATTTCTGTGTGATGAAAAACAGAGAGGAAAAAATGGCAGAAGTGTTAAACATCTAAATGCCCAGGAGCATGGTCAAAAATTTGAATTCTGTAGAAGTCATCTCTGAATGAGAGCACAGAAGAATTTCCTATTCTGATAAATAAAACAGGATGGTTTTAACTGAGGGACCTGAATCTGTTCAAAGTAAAACATGTATGAAGAACACAGTAGAAGCTGCCAGGCCAAACCAGGCAAACACTTCCTGTACGGAGACAGGCACCCTTCTGCCTGATGAGGGGAGAGCTGCAGCTGCTGCATTGCTATTACTCAGGAGCGAGGAGGAGAGAGGACAGACACTGAAAGGAACAGCAGATAGTGAAGCTGCTAACACCAGAACAGAGAAGGGAGTGTTCTGAAGAATGCACACAGAGAAGCTGATTTTCAAACCACTGTGATTTCAAGATGTCAGAAAGCAATTTAAAATGGCACTGAGACAAGAACAACTGGGGGTCTACATCATATTCAGGGAAGGAGAGGCAGAATTAAAAGTTACTAAATTAAAAAAAAAACAGGGACACTGAATTCTGCTGAGCAGCTGAAACGAGATGCAGTTTTGAAAAGGATGGACTAATTGTTAGTCTAGTGCCACAGACTGAAGTTCAGATATTGTCTCAAAATGCACTTAAGAAATAGTGGTGAAACTTTGCACTGAGATTTAAAGATACTTGGGTTAAAATTTGTAAAAGATCATTAAGAAACATTAAAGAAGTAAAAACTATAAGCAAAGCATTGTCTTTCAAACCAGTTGTGGGAATTGTCAGAAGCAGTAATGGCTGCTTACTAAAACGTGCTCATTTAAGACTGTTTTATGACTTTGTATCTCAGAGCATTGGGCCAAATAGAGGTCAGTAATTTACTAAAATATTTTTACTGTGAAACTTGGCCCAGAGCTTGAAGACTGAAATACAAGTAAAACTGTACATGTGAGGCAAGCAATCTACCTTCAATTTGTAAGGAAGGCTAACAAAATTAGAAGGATGAAATCCTGACCATATTGTATGCAGTTGCAGACTTCCCGTTGATGAACACAGTATGCAGGAGCTATTAGCAATCACAGGAATCACAGCTAATCTCCTGACTCACCATGATCACAGGCATATTTCTGTAGGCTGTCTGGCAAATGTAGGCAGCAATAACCTGATGTTAGCTCAGCCTCTTTAATATGATTTCCAGAATTTCTGTTCAATATACATTTGGTCCTCACAGGTTTGCAGCTTACACTGATTTCAAAACTTTGTGTAGTTAAGTGCATTGAGGTTTTTTATCAAAATGAGTTTTCAATTAAAAAAAAATCCCACCCTCTTAAAAATAACTTGTTACCCACAGTTAACTGCTATGTACTTCTGGTAAAATAACCCCAAACAACAAAGCATTTACAAAGTCAGAGTGGTGTACTGCTACTTACAATATTTTGTATACAAGTTATCATCTGAAGATTGTTCTGGATAGCCATCACTGAAAAAGTGTCAGAAGAACATTTCTAGGTCATTCTGGGATGAGGCACAATTATACATGTTTTTAATTTCTGACTTTTCCAAACTAATGACTTTTTTTTTTTTTTGTAACAAGACAGCAGTAACTTACAATCCATATGTAGCCTCTACCATAGAAGTATATTTGATGGTAGAATAACATTAACTGAAATGGGTGAGACAGAAAGGAGAAAAAGAGGCAACAAGAAAAGTAATAGGGTTTTTTTTGAAATGTAAGGGAAGGAATAGAGAACATTAACAAAGAATGTAATTTAATACCTAATCAATTTACTGATTGGATTTTCTGTGAGATTAGCTTTGAGTCCAAAATTAATTGCTCTGATCTTGGAAGCTGCTATTATGGCTAGCAAGCAGTAATATGGGTGTTGTGGTTTGAAAGAAAACGAAGTGAGAGGCTCTAGACTAGAAAGACTATTTAATGAAAAGAAAAAGGAAAATAATAAAATAAAATAAAAAAAGCAGTAATACAAAAAAAA
>VZUI01059411.1:0-13975 GCA_013401135.1 Cettia cetti
CATCCCCTTCCCATCCATCCCCTTCCCATCCATCCCCTTCCCATCCATCCCCTTCCCATCCATCCCCTTCCCATCCCCAGAAATCTCAGCCTTCCCAACACCTCCATTCCCGCTCTGTCCTTCGTTCCCCTCCTGGAAAAACTAGGCCTAAGTATATTGTAAATGTAATCATTGTTGTAAATTTAACAATTATTGTAAATATCACCCCCTGAGCAATGGCAGCATCACCCACCCCCTCCATGCCCCCACCAGCCTTTATTCCCCTTCTGGTATAAATTAGGCCTAGTAGATTATAAATGTAATAATATTAATCATTGTAAAACCCCTCATGAGCAGCTGGAGCATCTCCCCATCAAGAATTACAGCATCACCCAGCACCTCCATCCCCTGTTCCCCTCCTGGATAAATTAGGCCTAAATACAGAAATATTATAAGTCTATACGTTTAATTTATGAAGGTTATTATAAGTCTAAGTTTAATTTATAAAGGTTTATAAATATCCCCCATCAGCAATCCCAGCATCCCTACCACCTCCTGGATAAACCAGTAATAATTTAATACCAAATCTCTATTGATACCTTATAAATCCCCCCTGCACCTTCCAGTTCTCCAACCATACCTTTTTTTTCCTTGCCCTTTTCCCCCAGGGCACCACGGGCAGGCTCAGGGTGAGTTTCATCTGGAGGTGATGGAGAAGGGCCCCAAATTTGAGATAAAGCCCCCTGGGGCCAGCCCTGGCCGCTATCAGCTCCGTGCACAGGGCTGATCTTTCACGGGGAGATATCCATGGGAAGAGCCCGGCCTGGGATGCTGCAGCCAGGCTGATAGGGGAGAGGGCTGATCTGTGCACAAAAAAGCCCCTTTTCCTCCCAAAGGGATTCCAGACTGTTGGAATTCAGTGCAGCATCACCCAGGGGGGGACCTTTGAGGACCGGCGTCCACTGAAACCTCCTTTGTCCCGGCTTGGCATTCCCGATCCGCAGGGAACGGCTCGGGAGCAGCCGAGGTCGTTGGTAAAACAAACATTGGTAGGGCCCAGGGAGGAATTGGGTGAGAAGAGCGGGCGGGAGGCCCATCAGATACCGGGATTTGCAGCCCGGGCTGTTCTCTCGGCGGGTGTTTCCGAGCGGGGCGGGCAGGGCACAGCCGCCCCCCCAGACCCTGCAGAACCCCGGGCTGCTCCCCTTCCCACCGACCCACCCTGGCCAAAGGAGCAGCTGGCAGTGCCCCCAGAAGGAATTCCGGCCTGTTCCTGCAGCCCTGTGCTCTTGGCTCCATAATTTGGGGGAAAAAGAGGTGATTTAGGGGCTGCAAGGAAGCCATGCCTGAGTGCAATTCCCACATTTCCAGAATGAGGGGATAGACGAGCATCCTGGTGATGCTTTGTGCATCCCAAAACCTGGTTTGGAGCCTTGCCCACCAGCTTTTGGGTTGGTTTTCATCATCATCATCATCATCACCATTATTATTTTTATTATTGTTATTATGTTTTTTTAATTGGAAGAGGATGGTGCCAGCACAGGGGTGAGGAGGAGCTGGAAGGATGGAGAAGGGATCCTCCATTGTGTTGCCTGCCTGGTGGAGCTGGAATATCCCCCAGGATGCCCTGGCACATCTGGGATGCCCCCACTGTCCCCCCCCCAGTGACACCCAGAGCCAAGGCTGAGCTTTGAGGTGCCTGGAGAGAGGGTTTGGGATGTGAGGCCACCTGGCTTTGGGCTCTGTCCCTCATTCCCTGGCTCCCGGAGCCTTCCTTGGACTCATCCCCTGCCCACTGGGATTTGGAGGAATTTTTATTTTTAGAAATAAGGATCGTGGCTTCCCAGAGCGGTTTGGGTTGGAAGGACCTTAAAGCTCATCTCCTTCCTCCCCCTCCACGGGCAGGGACACATTCCATTCAGCCCAGGTTGCTCCCAGCCCCGTCCAACCTGGCCTTGAACGCTTCCAGAGATGGGAATTTGGAAGGAGTCGGATGGGAAATTTTATTTAAATTCGTATTTAAAAATAAACACTTGGACCTGCCGGCAGCACGGGGCCCAGCCGGCGAAGGCAGGTTGCCACCAGCCTGCACGTGTTCCCGACCCAGGACCTGCTTTCCACCACGGGAACTCCTCCTCCTCTTCCTCCTCCTCCCTGCTCCTGAGCCGGTGGGAAAGTCTGTGGCTGTTGCTATTTTCTATCTGTTATCAAGGCCTCTTATCACTTTGCTCTTGTCTCCGTGCCGGCTCTCCGAGCGCCCAGGGTCTCGCTCTTGGCAGCCTGGAAAAGTCCCCCCCTCCCTCCTCCTTGATTCCTTATATTCTTTTGCCTTTTATTTAATTTACCAGCTAAGCACAAAGAATCAAGAAAAGCTTTATTGTTCCTGCCCTGGGAGAACCTTAATTGGAGTGCAGTGATCAAATCATTACCTGGATAACGCCGGGTTTCCCTGGGAATGCCGACCCTGGGCTCAGCCCTGGTGCCACGGGCACATTGCCTCAGCTTCCTGCAAGTTTTTAGAGCCACTGTCTTTTTTTTGAGGAAAAAGAAGGGGAAAAAAAAAAGAGAAAAAAGAAGAAATCCTTGCTTGTTATCAATAAAAAAAAAAGGAGGGAGAAGGAGGGAGGGAGAAGAGTTAATCGTCGAAGCGGAGTATCTTGGAAGGGAGCGTTTTTTGGCTCTTCCCCTCTCTGTAAAACCAGCCTCAGTAATTCAGTTTTAAAGCATGAAAAAAGGGAGTTGATGAAATTCCACTATCAGCACTGAACCAATATGCAAAATATCTCGCCGAGAATCAAATAGCTATTATGTTTTCATTTCCATTTCAGCGTATTTGCTTAATGAAGAATAGACAGATCAGGCCAGCCGAGGGAGGCTGTGTGCGGTGATAACTGTGCAGGGCTCCCAGCAATCCCGGGCAGTGACGCTCTGCTCCTGCTCCACGCTCCCTCTCCCTCATTCCCTTTTTTTTTCTTTCTCTTTTTTCCCCTTTTTTTGATTTTTTTTCCTTTAACCCGCTCAGCTGGAGTGCTGGCGGTGCGCTCCTGGGGAGTGGGGTGCTGCAGTGGGGTTGGGATGTGTCCAAGGACAGGGCTCTGGCCTCCCCTGGGCACTGGGTGCCAACCCAAACCCCTGGTTTTACATGGTTGGGTTTATCTGGAGCATCTTCATCTCCCTTGTGCTTTGGGAGTGTTTTGGGGTGGGATTTGGGATGCGTCCAGGGACGGTGTGAGATGATTCCAGGATGCTGTTGGCCCCCAGTCATCCCCAGACCAGGTGTGACAGGGTTGGATTTATTTGGAGCATCCTCATCTTCCTCGTGGCTGGGCCTCAGTGTTTTGGGGTGGGATGTGGGTGGTCCCAGGATTCATCCAGGGGTCACAGGGACCAGATTCTGGGATTGTTGATTCCCCATCATCCCTGTAGGTGCTGGGTGACACCACAGTACCCAAACCCCAGCTGGATTTAGATGGAGCGTTCCCATCTCCTTCCAGATTGGGGATGGAGATTTCAGGGTGGGATGTGGGACACCCCAGGATGCATCCAGGGACCCCAGTGGTGCAGTATTGGGATGCTGTTGGCCACCCATCATCCCTGTAGGAACTCGGTGGCACCCAGGTGGATTTGTATGGGGCATCCAGGTGGATTTGTATGGGGCATCCAGGTGGATTTGTATGGGGCATCCAGGTGGATTTATATGGGGCATCCCCATTTCCCTCCTGGCTGGGGATGGCTGTTTTGGGGTGGGATATGGGGTGCTTTCAGGGATCATGGATGGGGTGCTGTTGGCTGCCCATCATCCCTGTAGGCCACGGTGCTGTGGTGCCCAAAGCCATCCCCATCCTCCTCCTGCTTCCCGCTGCTCCCAGGCAGGACGTGGGTGGTCTCAGCACCCTTGGGTGGGTGCCAGGTGCCCTCCTGGTCCCACCCATCCCTTCCCAGCCCCATCCACCCCTCCCTGGGCAGGCTGGAGGTGCCAAACCCCGGCGCAGGCGAGCGTCGGGTTAACTTTATCAGAAGCCCAAGAGCCGTGAAGGCGTGAAGGAAGAAATTAGCCTAACAATGTTTCATTTACAGCGGGAGAAACGATTTGTTAGCTGGCGATTGTTTCTGAATATTATCAGAGCCTTTTTAATTGTGCTGGAACTGAAATTAGCAGAATTAGAATAAATTGCCTTCCCTTCTCCGGCAGCCTCTTTATTCACGCTCATTGTTGTGTGCTTTGTATAGATTATGGGCTCTTTGTTCTGCTGCTGTAAATATACATGCCTGGAGTCACGGCGAGCAGCTGAGGTCTGCAGACGGGCTGGCCCCGCTCCCGTCCCCCCGTGGTGCCCGAGCCCGGGGCCGGGTGGGGCCCGGCAGCCCCGGCAGCCCCGGCAGCGCCGCGGCGTCGAGAGGGGCCAGCCACGTGTGTCACTGCTGTTTGTGTCACTGCTGCTCGTGTGTCACTGCTGTTTGTGTCACTGCTGCTCGTGTGTCACTGCTGCTCTTGTGCCACTGCTGTTTGTGCCACTGCTGTTTGTGTCACTGCTGCTGCTCGTGTGCCACTGCTGTTTGTGTCACTGCTGTTTGTGTCACTGCTGCTGCTTGTGCCACTGCTGTTTGTGTCACTGCTGCTGCTTGTGTGTCACTGCTGTTTGTGCCACTGCTGCTCTTGTGCCACTGCTGCTCCTGTGTCACTGCTGCTCGTGTGCCACTGCTGCTCGTGTGCCACTGCTGTTTGTGTCACTGCTCCCTTGTGTCACTGCTGCTCTTGTGCCACTGCTGTTTGTGTCACTGCTGCTGCTTGTGTGTCACTGCTGTTTGTGTGCCACTGCTGTTTGTGTCATTGCTGTTTGTGTCACTGCTGCTCTTGTGCCACTGCTGCTCCTGTGTCACTGCTGTTTGTGTCACTGCTGCTGCTTGTGCCACTGCTGTTTGTGTCACTGCTGCTCGTGTGCCACTGCTGCTCGTGTGTCACTGCTGCTCGTGTGCCACTGCTGCTCTTGTGCCACTGCTGTTTGTGTCATTGCTGTTTGTGTCACTGCTGTTTGTGTCACTGCTGCTCTTGTGCCACCACTGCTCATGTGCCACTGCTGCTCGTGTGCCACTGCTGCTCTTGTGCCACTGCTGTTTGTGTCACTGCTGCTGTTTGTGTGTCACTGCTGCTCGTGTGTCGCTGCCGCTGCTCGTGTGCCACCTCTTCTTGTGCCACCACTGCTTTTGTGCCACTGCTGCTCGTGTGCCACCGTTGCTCTCCTTGCCCACCTGGTTGAGGACACTGCGTTGCCATGGAAACGGCCGGGAGGGATGGCAGGGCTGAGGGGTGTCCTCCGTGTCACCCCTGCAGTGTCATCCCCGTGGGCCTGTGTCCCCTGTCAATGAGGGGCGGTGGGGACCGTTCCTGGGTCCCTTTTGGGGACAGGTGACACCACGTGTGTGCACAGGGCCCCTCCTGCTGCCAGGCCGATTCCCCACAGCGCCTCAGGGAGGGGACACCTGAGCAAGACACGGCCACCTCTGCAGGGGACAGCGTGCCCCAGGGACATGCTGGGGTGCCTGGCCAGGGCCTTCCCTTCCTTCCCGTGGGGCGTTTCCTCCCAGCATCCTGATTTCCCAACTGGGAAAAAAACCACCCCCGGCATCTTTTCCCTGGGGATGTCCCCTCCTGACGGGGTTGTCCCCTCCTGACGGGGTTGTCCCCTCCTGACGGCGCTGTCCGTGTCCCCGCAGGTTCCCTGGCAGCGATGGAGGAAGGCGAGGACGCCCCGGTGGGGGACAAGAGCCCCTCGGAGAGGGACGGGGCCACCTCGGACTGCGAGGGCTCCGCCGAGCGCGACACCTCCAGCCCCCCCGGCAGTGAAGGTGAGCCCTGGGGCTGTCCCTGCTGTCCCCTCCCCACCGGGAGGGGCTCTGCCACCGGAGCGGCCGGCAGGGCGTTGTCTCCGCTGGTTAATTAGCTGAGGATTAAGCCTGGCCGCTCCTCGGGGCTGGTGGGTCAGTGACACCCCGGGGTCCCTGCGGGGTTCCATCCCTCTGGGCACCCTCTGGCCAGTGGCAGGACAGCCTGGGTTGCAAAATCGTGTCCTTTGGGGTATGAAGTGCCCCCTCTGGGGTGTAGAATCATGTAGTTGGGGTTTAAAGTGACCCCCTGGGGATAAAAAATGACCCCTTTGGGGATATAAAGTGACCCCCCCAGCCCAGTATGCAAAGTGACCCCTTAGGTGCAAAGGAACCTTTCCCCCTATCTTGGGTGCAAAGTCACATTCCCTTAGGGTGCCAGGTGTGCCATCCCAGGGATGCAGGGTGACCTCTTGGGGCACTAAGTCACACACAAAGTTCCTCCCTCCGCCCAAGATCAAAGTCGCATCCCTTGGGGTGCAAAGTTCCCCCAGCCAGGGGGACAAAGTCACATCCCCTGGTGCACCAGGCCATCCCCCAGGGTGCCAGCAGCCCCTGAGGCCACAGGTGGTGGCCCTGGCCGTGCCACGGGCGGGTTGGGGACACAGGGCCCTCGGTGCCACCGTGCTGCCCACGCAGCCGCCAGGCTGCCGCCGTGCCGAGCCGTGCCACGCCCCAGAGGTGGCTGCCACTCGGGGCCGGGCTGAAACAGTCCCAGATATCCTTTAAGTTCCTTCCTGTGGAGGTGGGGGCAAATCCCAATCAGTTAATGTTTGCAGTGCCCTTTGAGATAACCGCGCCGGGGCAAGGCTGCGCCCAGCTCCCGGCAAACCCCGCTGCCTCTGGGGGAAAAGTGTCCCCAAAAGCAGGGCAGCCAGGCCACCACGCTCCAGGGACCCTCAGCAGCTGGGCAGGGAGGGACCCCGAGATAGGGATAGGGAAGGGATCCTAAGAGCTGGGACAAGGGGGGATCCTGATAGTCGAGATAGGGGAGGGACCCCAACATTGGGGACAGGGATGGGACACAAATAGCTGGGACAGTCAGGGATCCCAACTTTGGGGACAGGGAAGGGACCCTGATAGCCCCGACAGCCAAGGCAGGGAGAGATCCCAATAGGCAGGGCAGGGAAGGGACCCTGATAATGAGGGCAAGGAGGGGACCCCAGTAGCTGGGGCAAGGAGGGGACCCCAGTAGCTGGGGCAGGCCAGGAACCCCAATAGGCAGGGCAGGGACTGGACCCTGATAGCTGGAGCAAGCAGAGACCCCGATTTCAGCGAAAGGACACCCCCAGCCAGGGCAGGGAAGAGATCCTACAGCAGAGCAGGGAAGGGAGCGTGATAACTGAAACAGGGAGGGGACCTGATAACCGGAGCAGGGAAGGGACCCCAGTATCTGAGTCAGGGAGGTCTCTCAGGCAAACTTTGCTCTGTAGTGGAGGAAAAGCAGGGCTCTTATCTGATGGGGGAGCTGGGCTGGGGGCGAGGAGCCGGGGCCGGGGCGCGGAGCTGCACCTGGCACTGGCCTGCCTCGATAAAGAGGTGATAGCAGAGATAAGGCCCAGCAGCAATAACGGCCACTAAAGCTTTCAGCGGGATGGATAAAAATCGATATGCCAGGCACTTTGATTTATAGCCAAAAATAATAGGACTTTTATACCCGGTGATTGATTTATTTGATGTTAATCATGGCGCTTATCACCTGTATTAATAATCTCCAGTGGCGGTGACGTCACCCCTGGGCGGCCGCGGTGGCGCCGATCGATTGGGCTCCGCGCTCTCGATCCGCCCGGGACGCCAAGGCAAACATGTACTTTGGGCACTAATCTGCCACACTGTCATATGCAGATTGCCTTTATCAGCCCATCTCCAGCAGCAGTTAATGGAGAAAATAATTGTTATCAAGTTGCTATGAATACGCCGCAAATAGAGCCGTGAGGGGAGCGCTGCCGGGGGTGGCACGGGCCTGCCGGGGGGTCCGGGGGGGTTGGGGAGGGTTTTGGGGTGGAGGGGGTTTGGCTGGGCTGATGGGGGATGGGGGATTTGGGCACAGGGGTGGGAATCCCCTCGCTGTGCCCGTGCCACCCTGGGTGTGGCTGCTCCGGTGGTGCCAGCCCCTGTGGGATGCTGCCTCTGGAATTCCCTGCTCGTCACCTGCCGCCTTCCCCCTCTCCCTGCAGAGTCCAGAGACACTCTGGAGAGCCCCAAGGAGCCCGAGAAGCTGGATCCTGGAGAAAACCCCCAGGAGCCAGACACCTGGAATGGGCCAGGTGAGTCTCTGCTGTGGGGCCGCTCATCCTGCTCCGTCCCAGTGTCCTGACTGGATCTGCTGGATCAGGATTCACCTCCTCTTGCCAGCACCAGTATGAGGAGGACTGGGAGCGCTGGGCAGGCTGCAGACCCCAGAGCTCCTGCTGCAGGGGAGCTGTGAGGTGATGGTTGTCATCCCTGCCGTCCTCAGCGTGCTGTTGGGATGGTAAAACCGTGGGTTTGGGAGCAGCAGGGGTGCCATCCCCACAGCTGGCATCACAGTCCCTGGCACTGCCAGCCTTTGGGCCCGTCCTGCGTCGCACCAGGGCACTTCACAACATCCTGGCAACCACAAGAGCGCCGCTGGGGTGGTTTGGTGATGGTTATCAAAACCCCAAGGAGCGAATTCAGCCTCTATCTCCCCTGGTATCTCCACGCTGGGGCCGCGGGCACCGGTGAGGCCGGGCTGGGCCTGTGGGCACCCCCAGCCCTATCACCTGGCATCTCCAGAGCCACGGGCTCACAGACACATGCCACACGGAATGTCTGCGCTTGGAAGGGAGCTCTGGATCACACAGTCCAAGGCAGGGGCACCTGGAGCAGGTGACAGAGGGACACATCCAGGTGGGTTTGGGATGGCACCAGACAGGGAGACCCCACACGCTCCTGGGCAGCTGTGCCAGGCTCTGCCACCCTCCATGGGAAGCTCTTCCTCGTGTTGAAGTAGAACTTCCCGTGGTTTCATTTGTGGCCATCACTCTGTGATTGGGGCTGTGGGTTGTTCCCCTGGGAGCGGCTCCTGTCAGGTGGATGGGGATGGGCCCAGGGGGATCATCTGAGACCCCCAAGAGTGAACGTGCCACATTTTGGGGTCTGCCCACACCCTGCTCCTCCCAGGGGAGCTCCCGGCTGTGGCTGGGAGCGTTGGGAAGTGGTGATCCCGCTGGAGGACAGCGATCTCCCTCCGGGGATGGCTGCACCGGGCAGGGCCCGCGGTGTCCCCAAGGCCACCAGGCTGCGGGTGCTGCAGGGCCCTGGGAAGCGGCGGCTGCCAGCGCACGTGGCTCCTGCAGCAGCTGCCCGAGTCCCCAGGGCCCGGCAGGAGCCCCGCTCCCCCTTCCCGGCGCGGCCGAGGGGAAGCTGCCGCCGACCCCGCTGATATCCCGGCCCTTCCTGCGTGCCGGGCAGGAAGGAGCTGCGAGGCCACCCCCGGCTCCTCCTTATCTGCTCCCAGCCCTTTGCCCCCGCGGCAGGGCGGGAGGGGGCTGCCGCTGCAACCCCACGGCTCCCCCATTCCCTGTGGGGTCACCGCACCCCTCATCCCCTCATCCCAGCTCCCGACCGTGCCTCCCCTTCCCCCTCTCCCCTCTCTCGGCGGGGCTATTTGCATTCTTTATGTAAAAGAGATTTTATTATCGGCCTCGGGCAGCCCATCTCTATTCTGGTAATTGGAGTGGTGTTAATTTCGGCGCGGCTGGGAGGTGCTGGGGTCCGGCGATGCCGCGCCGATAGGGTGTTCCTCTCGCACCAACCGCCGCGATAGCCCCGGCTATCAGGAGCTCTGCAGGCTCGGCACTTATCAGGGATGGAGCTGCCGAAAAGGGAAGCTCGGAGCAGCCTGAATTTTCTCCTTTATCTGGCAGGATCCGCCGGGTGTCAGCGATGGTGGCGGCGGGGATGCTCCGGGGTGGGGGAGGTTTGTTGGCGCCCCGCGGGGGGGGGTTTGGGGGGGTCACTGGGTCACCCCCGCTGTGGGTTGGGGCTCCCAAAGGTCACCCCGATGTTCCAGAGGGGATGTGGCCTGCCGGGACCCCTCCATGTGGCAGGAGGGAGAAGCAGGGTTTGGGTTTATCGTTGTTCCCTGGAGGGGGCTGCAGCCCGGCAGAATGATGGGCCAGTTCCCAGGAGCTGGAGGCTGAAATCCTGAACTTGGGGGCTTTTACGGATGTGCCACCCCTTCATCCAGGGTGCTGGGACGCCCTGGCTGCCTTCTGCTTCCCAGGGGGATCACAGGATGGAGCATGGCCGTGCTCTGTGCTCGCTCCATCCTCTGGCAGGGCTGGAGACAGGATGTCCATCCTTCCCAGATTCCCCCAAACCGTCCCAAATTCCCCCAAACCCTTCCCCACAGCCCCTCCAGCCATGCCTCAGGTTTCCATCTTGCCCACTCATTTTGGTTTACTCTAGAGGAGAGCAGGTAGCAGAGAATTTTGGGAGCACCCACAGCCTCCAACCCCCATCCCAGGGCTGTCCCTGCCCGGCCAAGCTCAGCAGTTCCAGCCAGTTTTCCCACAAGGATAAGATGAAAAACTCTGGCAAATTTCACATGGAGCTGGGGCAGGAATGCAGCAGAGGAGAGCCCTGCTGAGGGCTGCTCACCCTCCTGATGAGCCAGCAGAGAATTCCCACTGGAAGCTGCTGGGAGGCTGCAGCCCCTGGGAATCCTGGATTCTTGCTGTTCCACCAGATGGGATGAAGCTTTTTCCTTTTTCCTTGTAGGAACACCACAGGCAGGGACAGGATTGGAGGAGCTGTGAGCAAACCCAGAGTGGCTTTTGTCTGTGTCCCACCTGGGAATTCCCAGGGAATTCTTCACCCCCTTCCCTACATCAGCATCACCCTCTGCAGCTCCACCTTGCTGAACCCCAAGCCCTGCTGCTGCCCTGCCTGAATGGGCTTTATTTAATAATTGATTACCAATTATTGAACATTAATATTAGCATTTTCTCTGGGCAGTAATGATGGCTCTGGGATGATCCCAGAGCTCAGGCTCCTCTCCCAATGCCCCAAACCCATCCTCACCCCCCATCCTCCATATCAGGACAGCACACAGCAACTCCTCATTTTTTTTGGTGCATCTAATTAAAACTCCCGAGTCCTTTTCTTCTTCCCCCCTTTTCCTCCCAGCTCCCCTTCCCTCCTGCTCCCCTTCAGTTGTGTTTATCTCCCGCCTCAATAATCTGCAGCTGCCCAGAGTTTGTCTGGAAACCTCAGGGTTTATTATCGGGGCGAGCAGGGCACAATGGGGGGGACAGCTCGTCCGGGGGGGGGGGGACACGGCCCCTGCCACATCTGCCCCTTCCCTCCCCCTCCACCCTGGCATGTGTGGGTGGGAAAAATTATTCCAGCTATTCTGTTTTATCGCTGGGAGCGGAGCAGCAGAGAGTGCTGTTAGTGGGAGATTGCTGGGGGATGAGGGGAGTTGGGATTCAGGGGGTTGGCACCCCCACAGCCCCAAATCAGCACCCTGGAATCCTCCCCTGCCCCAGGGCAGTGCAGCAAATCCTCCTGAAGGGCAGCAGTGGTGGTGGCACCTGTCCCGGGTTTGGGACGTGGAAGAGCACCTGCTGGGGGGTGTCCCACGTGTCCCTGTGTCTGGGGGCACTGCAGGGTGGAGGGGACAGTTTGGGGACACTGATATGGTGAAGGGGTGCTCTGACTGCTCTGGGGATGCTGCTGAGTGGAAGAATGATCAGACCAGCTTGGGGACACAGCTGGGGTGGAGGGATGCTCAGGGATTTGGGGACAGTGAGGAGGGATGCTCAGGGATTTTGGGACAGTGACAGTGAGGAGGGATGCTCAGGGATTTTGGGACAGTGACAGTGAGGAGGTGTGCTCAGGGATTTGGGGACAGTGCCAGTGAGGAGGTGTGCTCAGGAATCTGTTCCCATTTTCCCTTGGGAAGGAGAGCCATGTCTTGCACTTGTGGTGACAGCCCTGAGGGCGATGCTGCCAGGCTGGTGCTGATTGACAGCTGTCAATCACTCACCTTGCTGGATCTGAGCACCAGTGGGGATTTGGGGCTTGGATTCCCCCTCCTCCATCTGGATCCCCTCTCCCGGGGGTTCTCCCACCCCCCCCGGCTGTGGCAGGGACCCCCTGCAGTCCCCTCCCCTTTCCGGGCAGGATATCTCCCCTCTGCATCGGCTCCGGGGGCCCCTGCCCTCCCCTTCCTCCCTCCCTGGCTTCCTGCCCCACAGTGCCCTCCTCCCACTGCCCTGGCACAGCCAGGGGTCCCGGGAGAGGGGACAGGGCGAGGACAGGGTGTCCCTGGCACAGGGGTCCTGGCAGCCCCTGGGGAAGCCAGGAAGTTTTCCTCCTTCCCATCCTTCCTGGTTGCTTTCTGGTGTTTTTCCCAGAGTTTATTCCTGTCCCCAGCCCTGTGGTCGCAGGTCCCGTGTGTTTCCTGGTTGTCTCTTGTGAGGAGAACCCCTGGGAACACCCCGGGCATGGGAGCCCTTGGGATGGGGACAGGAGTGGGGACAGAGCAGGGACCCTGGCACAGAGGTCCTGGCAGCCCCAGGGAAGCCAGGAAGTTTTCCTGCTTCCCATCCTCCCTGAGCCTTTTCTGCTCTTCTCCCAGTGTTTACATCCCCATCCCTGCAGGCACAGGCCCCAGTTATTTCCCGGGATGGGAACCCCTTGTCCTGAGGGATGGCGGCACCTCAGGGCTGGGGGGAGCCGGGGACCCCCTCCCAGCCCCATCCCAGCCTGGCACAGCAACACCCCAAAGGCAAATGTCCCGGGAACCCTTATCAGCCCATCCCGTGGGGCAGGGCACCCCAGCTTCCGCGGGGCGATCCCGGGGCACGGCGGGCGCCTGCCAGCTGTGGGGCACAGCTGGGGAGCGGGCCCTGCGGGGTGCAGCCCCCCTGCGTGTGCCCCCCCGGGCAGGGCAGCCCCCCTGGCACGGGGTGGTGCCCGCTGCGGGCAGGGGCAGGGCTGCTGCATTATCCGGGGGCAGGGTTCACCGATAAGGAGTCGCTTTTGGACTCGGGCAGCAAACAATCAATAAGTGGTGAGCGATGGGCAGGAGAGATAAAGGCAGAAACCCCCCTCAGCTCCTGCCCCAGCACCCCAAAGCAGGGGGCAGAGCCACAGCCGCCCCCTCTGCATGGGCAGAGCCAGCCCAGGAGAGCCCAGCTGTGCCACAGCTGCCCCCTCTGCATGGGCAGAGCCAGCCCAGGAGAGCCCAGCTGTGCCACAGCCGCCCCCTCTGCATGGGCAGAGCCAGCCCAGGCTGAGCCCAGCTGTGCCACAGCCGCCCCCTCTGCACGGGCAGAGCCAGCCCAGGCTGAGCCCAAGCAGGCACAGCCCAGCAAGGCTCAATTCAAACCCTCCCCGCTCCTTTGTCGTCCCCAAGGCTGCCCTGATTACTCGAGCACCCGGGACGGCAAAGCCGGGATAATCTCCTTAGCCCCTTTGGAGAGATTTCCCTTTGTGAGCCGAGGTGAAGAGTGGAGATGCTGCGTGTTCACAGCTTAAGACTCTTCCCAATCGGCTCCCTCCATCTTATCGGAGCCGTGCCATCACATCATTGCAGTAGTTGAGTTGTCAGGATTTATTCCTTCCACCGCGCTCTCGCCGCCTCTAAAAACAGCAGCTGGGCCGGGGCCGGGGCTGCCAGGGGGAACTGGGGCAAACTGGGGGGAACTGGGGCTCCTCCAGCTCGGATTTCCCCAGGCAGGGGAGGTTGGGTACACATTGATGGATCCGCCCGTCCCTCCATCCCACTGCCAGGCCAGCCCCTGCAGCCACCCACGTTTGCTCCTGCATGTTCCACAGGTGCAGCCACATCCAGGCACCCACTTTTGCTTTCCTTGCAGGAGGGCAGGGCAGAGCGGCCCCAGACAAACCCACCCATCCCACCCCATCCCATGCAAGCTGCTCCTGCATCCCATTGCACCCACAGCGCTTGCGTCACATCCAAACTGTTCGGCCCCTGGCAGAGAGCTGGGCTCAGAGGTCCATCCATCCATCCATCCATCCTTCCATCATCCATCCATCATCCATCCATCCCTCCATCCATCCATCCATCCATCCATCCATCCATCCATCCATCCATCCATCCATCCATCCATCCATC
>VZUI01059413.1:0-13962 GCA_013401135.1 Cettia cetti
GGTTTTTTTTTTTTTTTTTTTTTTTTTTCTCTCCCTTTCCTATTTTTTTTTTTTTTCCCTTCTTCCCTCTCTCTCTCTCTTTAAAAAAAAAAAAAGAGAGAGAGGGAGAGAAAAGGGGAGGCGAGGAGGGAGGAGGAGGAGGGGGGGGGAAAAAAGGCGAGGAGGGTGGGAAAAAGAACCAAAAAAAAAAAAAATTAAATAAATTTTTGGGGAGGCGAGGATGACGCGGGCTCGGGCTCAGCCGCTGGGCGAGCGCCACGTGGTCCCCAGGCCGAAATTGTCATTTATCGGCCGGGAGCGCCGCACGAGGGGTGGCCGCACTTAGGTAAGAGCGCCGGGGGTTCCCACCATTGGTTTGCGGCTGAAAAATCCAATTTTGGGGGCATTTCCCGGCCCCTGCCCCCTCCCCGCCTCCGCCGCTGCCTCCGCGCCGAGCACCGCGCCCGCCCGCGGCTTCGCCCGCTCCTTTCTCTGCTTTTTAACGCTCTTCTCCTTTTTTCTTCCGAGGTTTTATTTCCTTTTTCCCCTTTTCTGGCGCTTTTTTCTTGTCTTTTCCTCTCTTTTCTCGCTTTTTTTCCCTTTTCTTCCAAATTTTTGGGGGTTTTATTTCCCTCTTTCCCCCTTTTGGGGGTTTTTATTTCCCTCTTTCCCCCTTTCTTGCTCTTTTTTCTTCTCTTTTCCTCTCTCTTCACTCTCTTTTCTTTTTTCTTTCAAATTTTTTGGGTTTATTTCCCTCTTTCCCCCTTTCTTGCTCCTTTTTCTTCTTTTTCTTTCTCTCTTCTCTCTCTTTTCCTTTTTCTCCCAAATTTTTGGGGTTTTTATTTCCCTCTTTTCCCTTTTCTTGCTCTTTTTTCTTCTCTTTTCTCGCTCTTTTCCCTTTTCTTCCAAATTTTTGGGGTTTATTTTCTCTTCCCCCCTTTCTTGCTCCTTTTTCTTCCTTTTTCCTCTCTCTCTCCTCCCTCTTTTCCTTCCAAATTTTTATTTCCCTCTTTCCCCCTTTCTTGCTCTTTTTCTCTTCTCTTTCCTTCCCTCTTCTCCTTTTTCTTCCAAGTTTTTGGGTTTTATTTTCTATTTTCCCCTTTCTTGCCATTTTCTCTCTCTCTCCTCCTCTCTTCTCGCTCTTTTTCCTTTTTTCCCCATTTTTATCTTCTTTTTCTCCCTTTCCTGCTCTTTTTTACTCTCTCTACCTCTGTCCTCTCGCTCTTTTCCTTTTTCTTCCAAATTTTTCTTGGGTTTTATTTTCTCTTTCCCCTTTTCTTGCTCTTTTCTTCCTTCTTTCCCCTCTTTTTTCTTTCCCTTCCAATTTTTATCTTTTTTTCCCCTTTTTCCCCATTTCTTGCTCTTTTTTCTTCCCTCTCTCCTCCTCCTTTCTCTTTTCTTTTCCTTCCAATTTTTATTGGGTTTTTTTTCTCTCTCTTTCCCCATTTCTTGCTCTTTTGTTACCCCCCTCTTCTCGCTCTTTTTCTTCTTCTTTTTTATTTTTATTTTTCCCTCTTTCCCCTTTTTTGCTCTTTTTCCCTTTTCTTTCCTTCCCATTTTTGCTTTTTTTCTCTTTCTTGCTCTTTTCCCTTTTCTTCCCTTTTTTCCCTCATTTCCCTTCTCTCTCCCCCTTTCTTGCTCCTTTTTTTCCCTTTTTCTTCCCCCTCCTCGCTTCTTTTTTTATCCTTTCCCTCACTTCTTCCTCTTTTTATTTTTCATTTTATCCTTTTCTTTTTCCCTCTCTTTTTTCCCTTTTTATTCCATTTTTTTCCCGCTCATTTTCCCTTTCTTTTCTTTCTCCCTCCTCTTTTTCTCCCCTTTTTTTCTTCCTCTTCTCCTTCCCTTTCCAAAAACCTTTTAAAATTTCCCCTTTTTAATCAATATTTTAATTCCTCTGATTATTCTAATTTATTACTCCGGCCGTTCCCACCCCTGCAACAGCTCCATAAAAACCTCGGGAATTTCATGAGAAACTTTTTTTTTTTTTTCCCCCCAATAAACGCGAAATTCAGCGAAATTACAAATCCCTCCCGGCCAGGGGAATTAGCGCTAATTAACAAGCCCCTAACAAACGCTAATTACTCCTTCTCCACGTGCCATTTATGGAAAAAAAAAAAAAATAAAAAATTCCAGCTCGGCAGCGCGTGAAGTTTCCCCAACTTCAAACCCAGAGCAGGCCCGGGGTGCTTTAATTAATTTTTAAATGAATTTTTCAAATGAGATTTTAAATAATAATAAAAAAAATTAATGAAAATTTCAATGAGTTTTTAAACGAGGCTTTAAAATGAATTTTTGAATTCGCCCGGGAAAAAAGGAAAAAAAAAATAAATAAAGGGATTCAATCTGTGCCTGATCAATATTCCAAACTCTCCTGAAATATTTATTTATCGGCATTGAAGAATTGAATATTTCATGCGCGGGTTTATTGTCGATCGATGGCGAATTAAAAAATAAACAGGAGGGGAAAATAAAAGAAAAATAAATGAGAATATTCTGATTAAAGTCGTTTGTCTCACGCCTGGAACCCTCCGTGATTTATCCCAAAAAAAAAAAAAATCGGGATTTGGGGAGCGCTGCCGGATATTGGGAGGGTTGGCCTCAGATTTGGTCAAATTTAATTAAAAATAATTAAAAATGAAGGGAAAAAAAATCAAATCTTTGGGAAAATGCTGGGGAAAGGGGCGCACCTGGAAAAATCCGAATTCCTGCAACCCTGGAGGGGCAAAACTCCCTGAAATAATTGGGGATAAATCGGGATTTTCACCCGGGTTGGGAATTCTGAGCTGGGGAAAATTCCCCTTCTCCTGAAGGAATAAAAATAAAAATAAAAATAAAAATAAAAATAAAAATAAATCGGCGAATCTCGAGGGTTTATTTCTATTTTTTTAATATTTTTTGCCATTTTTTATTTCGAATTCCGGGATGCCCCTGGGGAATTTTCGCCTCCCGTTCTCCTTTTTGAACTCCCCCCGCCAAAAAAAAAAAAGAAAAAGAAAAAAAGGGAATTTTAGAATGGGATTTTGAGTTAAAAAATTGGAATTGGGCAGGGATTTATCCCGGCCTGGGGTTTGTTGGGAGGGGATAAAAATTCCCAATAAAAACGGGAGCGGGGAGAGGATTTTTGAGGGGATTTTGTCCCAAAACGGTGAAAAAAAAAGGGAAAAAAGAGAAATTTCAGGAGCAGGAGAAGCCTCGGAGGCTGCCGGGGTTTGGCTTCGCTCCTGAGAGAAAAAATTGAAATAAAACAACAAATCCAGCCCAAAAAATGCGAATTTCCCCCCCAAAACAACAAATCCAGCCCAAATAATGCGAATTTCACCCCGAAAACAACAAACCCGGCCCAAAAAATGCGAATTTCACCCCGAAAACAACAAATCCAGCCCAAAAAATGCGAATTTCACCCCGAAAACAACAAACCCGGCCCAAAAAATGCGAATTTCACCCCGAAAACAACAAACCCAGCCCAAATAATGCGAATTTCACCCCCAAAAATCAAAATATCACCCCCAAAAATCAGAATTTCACCCCCCAAAAATCAGAATTTCGTCCCCAA
Organism: Cettia cetti; assembly: GCA_013401135.1. Classification (NCBI taxonomy): domain Eukaryota; kingdom Metazoa; phylum Chordata; class Aves; order Passeriformes; family Sylviidae; genus Cettia; species Cettia cetti. The sequence goes on from VZUI01059413.1 coordinate 3,533, forward strand.
ACCCCCCGAACTTCACCCCAAAAATACCAAATCCACCCCAAAAAATCGGATTTTCACCCCCAAAAATGAGAATTTGGTCCCCAATTCCCCCGAATTTCACCCCAAAAGGGGGGCACTGGGCTCTCCCCAGTTTAATTCCATTTATTTCGCTCCCATCCAGCCCCGGATTTATTTTTTTCCAAGGGGAGTTGCCGAATTCCTGGGAAAAAATTTGGGAAAACTTGGGAAGAAAAACCTTCCTTGGAGGAGCGGGGATATATAAAATAGAATTAAAACCATAAAGCTATAAAAATATATTAAAATATAAAAAAATGGCCCGAATTTCCGCTCAATGCAGGGAAAAACGGGGGGAGAAAAGTTGATTTTTGTGGCGAAAAAAGCCCGAGATTCCCGGGGAAAAAGAAATGTCCGAGGAACTCCTGCAGCGCTTCCCAAACTCCGGAAATTTGGGGTTTTTGGGGGGAATTTATTGGGATTTCTGGGAGTTTGCGCCCTCCTCACTCGCAGCTTCTCAACCCCAAAAATTCCCATTAATTTTGGGACTTCCCCACCCTTTTCCTTTGGCTTTTGTCCCCTCCATTCCCATAAAATCTTTTTTTTTTTCTTTTTTTCCAGAAGGGATCGGGGCGGGCTGGAAACACAAAAATCCCAGATTTGTTTTATTTTATTTATTTTTTTCCCTTGAAATATCCCAATAAAACCCCCAAAAAAATAAAAATCCGCCACTCCAAGCAGGGTTTGTTTTTTGTTTTTTTTTTTTTTTCCTCGTTCCTAATTCGCTTTATCTTTTTTTTAAATATTATTTATTTTATTTTTATGGCGTTTTGGGGCAAAACTTTTAATTAAAGTGTCAGCGCTGCTTTGAGCAGGGGTTTTATGGGGCGATATTAATCCCCAACTCCGAACTAACGATCTTCAGGGATTTTTTTATGAGCGAAATTATTATTTTTTAATAAACCTCCCCCCAATTCCCCTCTGCGGAGCATCTCCCTCTTAAACCGGGGGTAAAAAATGGTTTAAAATCCGATTTTTTGGGGATTTTTAAAGCCCAGGGTTCGGGGGTTGAATGGGAGCGGGGATTTGAGCTCGTCCTAAAATCCTGAAACCCCAAAAAAACCCCCAAAAACCCCAAAAAACCCCAAAATCCCCCAAAATCAGAGCGAACCCTTTTAGGAGCAGCGAGAACTGATGGGTTTGGGGAAAAAAGGAAATTAAAGCCGAGCCTGCGGGTGGAATTTGGGGTTTAAAAGCAGAAAATTTGGGGGTTAAAGGCAGAATTTTGGGGGTTAAAAGCAGAATTTGGGGTTTAAAGGCAGAATTTTGGGGGTTAAAAGCAGAATTTTGGGGGTTAAAGGCAGAATTTGGGGTTTAAAGGCAGAATTTTGGGGTTTAAACGCAGAATTTGGGGTTTAAAAGCAGAAAATTTGGGGGTTAAAGGCAGAATTTTGGGGTTTAAAGGCAGAATTTTGGGGGTTAAAGGCAGAATTTTGGGGGTTAAAGGCAGAATTTGGGGGTTAAAGGCAGAATTTTGGGGGTTAAAGGCAGAATTTTGGGGTTTCAAGCCAAATTTGGGGGGGCGAGAGCCGGGTTCGGGGATTTTAAGGCCAATTTTTGGGGTTTAAAAGCCAAATTTGGGGTTTAAAGCCGGGTTCGAGGAGGGGATTTGGGGTTTTTTAAGGCCGCTTTGGGGTTGCAAAAAGGGATTTTTGGGTTTTAAAGTCGTGTTTTGGGGTGCAAAAAGGAATTTTGGGGTCCAAAGGCGGTTTGGGAATTTAAAGGCGGGGTTTGGGGTGCAAAAAGGATTTTTTTTTTTAATTTAAAGCCTGGTTTGGGATTTTAAAGCCGGTCTGGGGTGTTTTAAGGCCGGGTTTTGGGGTGCAGAAAAAGAATTTGGGGGGTTTTAAAGCCGAGGTCGGGATTTTAAAGGAGGTTTTGGGATTTTCAAGGTGGTTTGGGTGTTTTCAAGGTGATTTTTGGGGTGCAAAAGGGGATTTTGGGTGTTTTCAAGGCGGTTTTTGAGTCTGAAAAAGGGATTTTGGGGGTTTTAAACCCGGGGTTTTCCGTGCAAAAATGGATTTTTTGGGGTTTAAAGACGAGTTCGGGATTTTAAAGGCGGTTTTGGGTGTTTTAAAGCCGGGTTTGGGGTGCAAAAAATGGATTTCTTGGGGTTTGGAGCCGAGTTCGGGATTTTAAAGGAGGTTTTGGGATTTCCAAGGCGGGTTTTGGGGTGGAAAAAATGGATTTTTTGGGGTTTAAAGCCGGGATCTGTAATTTAAAGCCGGTTTTGGGTGTTTTAAAGCCGGGTTTGGGATTTTCAAGGAGGTTTTTGGGGTGCAAAAAAGGGAATTTTCGATGTTTAAAGCCGAGTTCGGGATTTTAAAGGAGGTTTTGGGATTTCCAAGGCGGTTTTGGGATTTCCAAGGCGGGTTTGGGATTTTCAAGGAGGTTTTGGGTGTTTCCAAGGCGGGTTTTGGGGTGGAAAAAATGGATTTTTTGGGGGTTTAAAGGCGGGATCTGTAATTTCAAGGCGGGTTTGGGATTTCCAAGGCGGGTTTGGGATTTCCAAGGCGGGTTTTGCCTTTAAAGCCGGGTTTAAGGGGGGATTTGGCGCTTCCTGCAGGGCCCCAGCACTTGAATTTGACCACCAGAAGTGACCGCCATAAACCGGGGAGAAACGGGGAAGAAAAGAAAGCAGGAAAAATAAACCCAGGCCAATAAAATTTAAACACCGGGAGCGCTTTAATCCCCGCCTTTCCAGCCCCAAATTCATTCCCAGCCTGCAAAAAATAAAATAAAATAAAATAAAGAGCCGGGGAAGCCGCGCTTGTGCCCATAAAGGGAATAAAAATCGGGGAAATTTGGGGAAAAATCGGATTTTTTCAGGCGGGTTGAAAGGCTTGAGGGGTTAAAATGAAATCCCACCATTGGGAGGAGGTTTATTCGCATTTTTGGGGATTTTTTTCGGGGCCGCAGGGACGGAAAAGATGGAAATTCGGATTGTTGTTTTTTTTTTCTCCTTTCCCACAACCGGGGGCTTCTCCCCGCCACAAAATTCATGAAACTCCAAATGTTTTTTCCCCTTCTCCCCACCCAAAATGACTGGAAATTCCCATTTTTCCGCCTTCCCACACCCGGCTGCTTCTCCCCTTCACAAACCCATGCGAAATTCCCTTTTTTTCCCATTTTTCCCCATTTTTTTCCCATTTTCCCCCATTTTTTCCCCATTTTTTCCCCTTTTTTCCCGTTTTTCCCCCATTTTTTTCCCATTTTTCCCCATTTTTTCCCTTTTTTTCCCATTTTTCTCCCCGAAATTAACCCCGAATTCCCATTTTTTCCCTTTTCCCCACCCAAAATTAATTTCAAATTCATTTTTTTTTCTCCCTCCCTCCTTCTTCCCAAAATTCCCACCCAAAAATCCCCAAATCCCCCAAATCCCAGCCCCGCTTTGATCCCCAAATTCCCACTTTTCAAAAGCCTTTTTTAGCACCAATAATAATAATTTTAAAAAGCCTCAAAGATTCGGGATTTGTGGAATTTTTTCCCAAAAAAACCCCTGGAAGTTGGCTCAGAAACATCCGAGCTTTATTTGGATTTAATTTAACCCTGGACTTGAACTTTTCCCAATAAATCTTCTTTATTTTCTTTTTTTTCTTTCCTTTTTCCTCTTTTTTTTTTTTTTTTTCTCCAAGAAAATTTGATTTTTTTTTTAATTGCCCCGAGCCGGAGTTAAATAAAATTTTCCAGCCCGAAATTCGCCTCCAGGAGTTTTTTGTTGGGGTTGAAATAAAAGATTCTTTGTCGTGGTTGGTGTGGGGAGGAAAAAATCGCAGAAATAATATTTTAAAAAGCGGCGTTTAAGGGAGTTTAAAGGGCAAGAAAATAATAAAAATGGCATTTAAGGGAGTTTAAAAGGCCAAAAAATAATAAAAATGGGGGTGGAGCGATTTAAAACCCCAAAAAAAGCGAAATAAAAACCAAAGGGAGGATTTGAGATGGGCCTGGCTGAGCTCGGTGCCCACCAAAAATCCGATTTTAATTTGGGATTTCTCTGCCTGGCCGCGATTCTTTTTGCCTCTCACTTTGGGGGAAAAAAAAGCGATTTTTGGGAGTGGAAATGAGCTCAGAGAAGGGGGAAAAAAGCGATTTTTGGGAGTGGAAATGAGCTCAGAGAAGGGGGAAAAAAGCGATTTTTAACCGGGGCTTTGGGGTGGTTTTTGTTTCTAAGCCAGGATTTTTCCTGCCAGGGTTTCCTCAAGCAGGGGAAAAAAAAAAAAATTAAAAATAAAGAATTCAATAATGAACAAAAGGAAATAATTCAGTAACCCCCCAAAAAATAATTTAAAAAGGAGAGAAATGATTTTTTAAAATAAAAGAATGAAAGAAATCATTTTAAAAATCGAAGGAATAATTGAAAAATGGAACAAAGGCTCAGAAGACGCAACAAATAACGTCAAAAAAATTTCATTTCAAAGTAAAAAAAGAGGCAGAAAAGGAAAGAAATTCGGGATTTTCCAGGGCCTTCCCCTCGCCCTGGGGAATTTTCCCAATTTTCCGTCCTTATTCCCAATTTCCCACCATTTACTCTCATTTTTCTGCCATTTATTCTCATTTTCCCTCCATTTATTCAATTTTTTCATCATTTATTCTCATTTTTGCACCATTCATCCCCGGTTTTTCCCCCATTTCTTCCCGGTTTTTCACCATTTTTCATCTTTATTTTATTTTTTTTTCACTGTTTGTTCCCTTTCCCCATCACTTTCCCACCATTTATTCCCTTTTTTAATTATTTTTTCTCCTTTTTTCCCATTTTTTCTCCCTTTTTCCCTTTTTTCTCCTTTTTTCCCATTTCCCCCCCTTTTTCCCCATTTTTTCTCCTTTTTCCCCATTTTTTCTCCTTTTTTCCCCATTTTTTTTCCCTTTTTCCCATTTTTTCTCCTTTTTTCCCATTTTTCCTCCTTTTCCCCCCATTTTTTCTCCCTTTTTTCCCATTTTCCTCCTTTTTCCCCATTTTTTCTCCTTTTTTCTCCCCATTCCACCTCATTTTAATTTTTTATTTCCTTTATTCCCCCCCAGCCCTGTGAAATTTTTGGGAATTCGGCTCCAATTCCCAGGAAATTGAGGTGGAGACGAGACAAAGCCGAACCTCCCCCCCTCCAACCCCAAACCCGCCGCTTTTCACCCCAAAAAAAGACACAAAACCTTGAAAAAAATCAGAAAAAAATTCAGATTTTCTTTATTCTCCAGCGGTTCCTCGGGAAGCTTCAGCAGCGCCGCTAAAATGGGGGGAAAAGAGAAAAAAAATCGGGAATTCGGGGGAGAAAATGAGATTTTTTTTTAAATGTGGGACCCCAATTCTGGGCGGGATTGCCCCAAAAATGAAATTCTGGGAATAAAAATCGGGAAATTCCTGAAAAGCCTCAGGAAATCGTTCCACGGGTTTGTATTTTTATTATTTTCCCTCCATTTTGGGGGTTTTTATAATTTTTTTTCTCCTCCCCACGGTTGGATTTCCTTCCAGCCCGAAGTTGGAATTTTTTTGGGATAAATTCAAGAAATTCGGGATCTCCCCGCACGAAATGGGAATAAACCCACCCCAAATCCTTCTTTAATAAAAATAATTTTAAATAAAAAATATTTTTGAGACCCCAAATCCTTTCTTTAAGAAAATTAAAAATTATTGGCTTTTTCGTCTCATTTAAAATGGGGAAAAATCCATTTCCCCCCTTTTTTCCCCTTTTTTCTCCCCTCCTTTTTCTTTTCCTTCTTTTCCTTTTATTTTTATTTTAAAAAAAGTGAATTTCTACCCCGGGAACCTCGGTAAAAACCCCAGACTCGTGGGTTTTTACCTCAAAATTCACATTTTATTCCATTTTTTTGCTCTTTTTTCCCCTTCCCGCCGGAATCCCTCGGGATTTACCGAAAATAATTCGAATTTGGGGCAAATTTCTGCAAAATCGGGGGGGGGTTTGCTGGGATTTTTTCACTTTTTTATCACTCCAGGGGTGAAAATTGAGATTTGGGGGGAAAATTGAGGATTTTCACCAATTTTTGGTGCCGTGGAGGGAAACAAAGGGGAAAAAAAAGAGAAAAAAAATCCCAAAAAAGAGAAAAAAACCACGAAACCCCCAAAACAACAAAGAGAAAAGGGAACCCTAAAAAAATCCTCAAAAAAGAGGGAAAAATCCTCAAAAAAAGCAAAATTTGGGGCAAGTTCCCCTCCCGGCCGAGCTTGGTCCCCGTCCTTTGGTTTTTGGGGGAATTTTGGGTTTTGTTCTTCATTTTGGGGGGGTTGAGCCCCCCCACCCCATTTTTAAACCGATTTTTAAATTTATTTTAAATCCTTTTCGCCGGGTTTTGGGGTGAAATCAGCTCCGAGGAGGATTTGGGGAGAATTTAAAGGATTTTAAAGGATTTTTTTTCCTTTTTTTCTCCCAGATTTTCTTTTTTTAACCCAAACCCTTTTTACCCCGGAGCCAAAAATCCCCAAAATCCGCTTTAAAAATTCCCTTAAAATCCGAATTTTTCCATTCCCTGCCCCCCTCCAGCCCCAAACCCCCCAAAAATCCCAAATTATTTTTTTAGATGGGATTTTCCCTTTTTTTTTGAGGGAAAATTCCCTTTTTTTCCTCCCTCCGTTTTCCCCCCTCTCTCTTACCGAGCAAATTTCGTCCTTTTCGGGTTTTAAACCTAAATTGGGATTTTCCTGATTTTCCTTCGCGGCGAAAATGGGGAAAAAAGAGGAAAAAATGGGAAAAAAGAGATGGAAAGGGAAAAAAAAATGGATTTAAAGCCCGGTAGAGGGGACAAAAAAAGAGGAAAAATCGGAATTTGGAGGGGAAAATATTCCTTAAAATCGACTTGGAGGATTTGGGGGATGCAAAAGGGGGTTTAAATTAAAATAAAAGGCGGGAAAGGAGCGGAAAATGGGGAAAAAAAAGGAAAAAAAGGGGAAAAAAAGGGGGAAAAAAAGGAAAAAAGGGAAAAGGCGCGGCCGAGGCCGAGCTTAACTTGACCTTCACTTTGCCCGCCCACCCAGACGGAAAATCCCGGCGGCTCCTCCCGCGGAAATCCCGGGCAAAGGCGCCGGAAAGGGACCAAAAATCGGCAAAAATCAAATTATTCTCCTCAGGAATTCCAAAAACCCCAAAAAGCCCAAAATTCCCCTCAATTCCCGGCTGCAAACCGCCCGAAAATCGGATTTTTTGCTGTTTTTTTTGGGTTTTGGGGGGGTTTGGAGGGTTTGGGGGAGGTGGAGGGGAAGGGGGAAGGGAAATTTGGGATTAATTAAAATTGAGGGGGTTTTCCCTTCGGATTTTTTGGTTTTTTCCGGATTTTTGCCCCCAAAATCCGCTCTGATCCCCCCAAAGCAGCACCGGGATTTCCCCCAAAATTCCATTTTTCCCCCAAAAAAATCTTCCCTAAAATCCCCTTTAAAAAACCAACAAAGCCCCGCTGAAAAAAATCGGTTTTTTTGACTTTTTTTAGGTAAAAAATAAAAGGAAAAACCCCAAAATGCGGATTTTAGGGCGGCGAGGGTTTTTTAAATTTAGGCTCGATGGATTTGGGGCAGGAAAAAAAGGGAAAAAAGGGAATTTGGGGGAAATTCTCGGATTTTAGGGGGGAGCAGAGGTTTTGTTTCAGCCGAGCCCCATCAAGAGAATTTCGGAGCCAGAAAAAAATCCCCGGCCCCAAATCCGGGAGGGAAAATCCCAAAAAAATCCGGATTTGGGGAATTTGGGGGTTCTGAAATTTGGGGGTTCTGAAATTTGGGAATTTGGGGGTTTAGAGGTTCTGAAAATTCGGGATTTGGGGATTTGGGGGTTCTGAAAAATCAGAATTTGGGGGTTTAGAGGTTCTGAAAATTCGGGATTTGGGGGTTTTGGAATTTGGGAATTTGGGGGTTTGGGGGCTCTGAAAGTTGGGAATTTGGGGGTTTTGGGAATTTGGGGGTTTTGGGGTTTGGGGATTTTGGGATTTGGGGGTTTGGAAATTTGGGATTTGGGGAGGTTTAAAGGGGGTGGGACCCCAAAAAGGGACCTGGGGGAGCCTGGGACCCCAAAAATGGAGCCGAGGTCGCTTCAGAACCCCCCAAATGCCCCCAGAATTTTCACTTTGGGAGCCCCAAAAAGGCCCCGGGTCTCTTTAGGGCCCCCCAAAGGGTCCCTGGTCCCCTTAGGGCCCCCCAAAAATCCCCCCGGTCTCTTTAGGGTCCCCAAAAAGGCTCCCGGACTCTTCTGAACCCCAAAAATACCCCAAATCCCTTCAGCCACCCCAAAAATCCCCCCCGGTCCCTTCGGCCACCCCAAAATGTCCCCGTGGTGAGAGCAGAACCCCAAAAGGCCCCAAAATGCCCCAAAATCGGCCCCAGGGCCCCCCTGCTCCCCAAAAAGGATCCGCGGCCCCTTCAGGGACCCCAAAATGGATCCGAGGGCCTTAAAAACCCCAAAATTGAGTCCAGATCCTTTAAAAAACCCCAAAAATCGGTTCAAAGTCCTCAAAGAAACCCCAAAATTGCTTCGAGGTTCTTTAAAAACCCCAAAAAACTGATGCAAGGTCCTCAAAGAAACCCCAAAATTGATAAAATGTTCTTTAAAAACCCCAAAAACTGATGCAAGGTCCTCAAAGAAACCCCAAAATTGATTAAATGTTCTTTAAAAAAAAAAATCCAAAACTGATCCCAGGTCCTTAAAAGAGCCAAAATTTATTTAAGGTCCCTTAAAAACCCCAAAATGGATCCAAGGTCTTTTAAAAAACCCCAAAATGGATCCCGGGTCCCGAAAAAAAACCCCAAAATTGATTCAAGGTCCCTTAAAAACCCCAAAAATGGATCTAAGGTACCCTAAAAACCCCAAAAATGATTCCAGGTCCTTAAAAAAAAACCCAAAATTGATCCCGGGTCCTTTTCGGGAGAGGGAAAAGGGGAGAAAAGGGAATAAAAATAAGGAAAAAAAAAAAAAGGGAAAGTGCAGAAAGGGGGAAAAAAGGGGGAAAAGGAAAAAAAAAGGGAAAAAATGGGAAAAAAGGGGAATAAGAGAAGGAAAAAATAAAGGGAAGAGAAAATAAAAAAGGGAGGAAGAGGCGGGAAATGGGAATTAAAAAGGGGGAATAAAAAAGGGGGGAAAAAAGAATAAAAAAAGGGAAAAAGGAGGAGAAAAAGGGAATAAAAAAGAGAAAAAATTGAATTTTCCCCCTCCCGCCAAGCGCGGCCTCCAGGAGCAATCGCGAGAGGGTTTTGCTTTTTATTATTATTATTATTTTAAATTTTTTCTCTTTTATTTTCGGGTTTTTCCCTCGGTCCCCGCCCCCGTCAGGGCCTCCATCCATCTCCCTCCAACGAGATTCGCTCATTAATCCATTAATTAATCCCCGCGCTCATTAAAGCCCCGCCGGGGCTCCTGGCGGCGCAGCGAGGCAGAAAAAGCGAAATAAAGCGATTTTTTTCTCCGCTTTTTTCCCTTTTTTTTCCTCTTTTTTAAAATAATTTCCTTCGCTTTTCCACGCTGGGATCGGGCCTCAGAAAATTCAAATTATTCCCAATTTTTGGGGGGGTTCAGCGGCTTTTCCCCGAATTCCCAAAAGGAACCCGGCCCTCGTTCCACTTTTCCCCCCGAAAATCCGAAATTTCGGGGTTTTTTTTCCCCGAAAAATGGAAATTTCATCTCGGAAATTCCCGATTTGGGGCCGGGATTTTCCTCCCGATTAATCCCCAAATTCGCTTTTTGTTTTCCCGGGGTTTCCCCATTTCTCGCCCGGATATTTTGAATTTTTCGGCGCTTTCTTGGAATTGTTTTCGCCGTCCAAAAGTGAAAGAAACCCTCCGAGATTTGGGGTTTTTTTCCCTCCTTTTTGGTGAATTTCGGGAGCGATTTTTCATTTTAATCGCTGATAATAATAATAATAATATCAATAATAACAGCAATAATAACACAGAGAAATGTAATAATATCAATAAACGCAGAAATGTGAAAACCCAGAAATAGAAAATAGAAATTAAATAAAATATGTTTGAAAAAGAGAATAAAATACAATAAAAAATAATAATAACAAATAACAGATAAAGGCAGTAATATAAATAAAAGCAGAAATTTGAAAAGCAAAAATAGGGGAGAGGAATAAAAAATAAAGGAGAAAATAAAAGGTGAAAGAAAAAATAGAATAAAGTAGAATTGAATGGAATAAAAACTGGAAAAAATAGAATAAAAAAGAAAATAGAAGAAAATAAAATAGAAAAAAATAGAAAATAAAATAGAATAAAAAATAAAATAAAATAAAATAAAATAATTACAAAAATAAAATAGAATAAAATAGAATAAAATAGAAAATAATAGAATAGAATAGAATAGAATAGAATAGAATAAAATAGAATAAAATAAAATAAAATAAAATAAAATAAAATAAAATAAAATAAAATAAAATAAAATAAAATAAAA